>JASFAX010006861.1:0-29512 GCA_030737875.1 Allium sativum
ATAAGAAAAGTTATATATATAAGTGAGTATAAATGTATACATATACATGTATATGTATATATATATATATATATATATATATATATGTGTGTGTGTGTGTGTATTTTTAAAAATATATACTATGAATAGGAAATCCAATAAATAACCTGCAATCAATCGAATTGAAAAAGCAATAAATTGTGGCATAAAGACGTTTGAATTTTGAAAAAGAAATGAATATTTTGCGTAAATATATACGCATAAATTTAAAAATAATGGAATTAAAATGTAGTTTGAGTGCAGAAAGTAATAAATGTATAATGAATGAAAAATGGACAAGAAAATAGTTGCATTTGAAATTAGAATATATAATAAAAGGTAAAAATCAAAGAATTTATGGTGTTAATAATAACATTAATTGAGCAGCTGTTAACGGACAAAGATTTGAAGAGATGCACATAAATTTGAAATATAATATTGAGAAAATGTTATAAACGGAAGAAAATAAATTACATAGTGATATTTAGCCAAAAAAAGTTAAAATCCAATGTTAAATAAGAATTAATATCAGTGAAATTAACATTAACGCTATTTTACGTTATATTTTCCACTTGTACATTTCAGATTTTATTTTATTTTATCTGTTAGACCAAAACCTTCTGCACACCTATAAATAGACAAGCAGAACCTAGCCTCCAACTCATATTTTCTGAGACGATGCCAAGACTCTATGTAACGACCCGCATTCTACGCATCATAAGATCGTAGAATATTTATTCCTTTCACATACGAAGTCGTATGGTCATGTAACTTTGGGGGACGACTATTGGGGTCATTTCCCATGTTCATAATTTTTCCCGATTTTTAAATGACCATTTTACCCCTAGTTGGCACTGTTTTGGTCATAACTTTTGACTGGAAAGGAATTTTGACCTGAAACCACTTCCATTAGCTCCGGATGATGGTTTCTCTTTCCGTAGAGTGGTCACATTAGCCAAACGGACTCACCGTTTGGGAGATATGGCTGAAACAAGTTTCAGATGGTGAAAAACAGCTTAATTGGGCTTAACCGGGTGATTAGCAGCTAGGCCCAGAAGGGAATTTCGGGTTTAGAGGTATAGGAGGACTGATTAGGGTTAGGTTATCACTTTCATTTCAGTTTTGAGCCGCCACAAACCTTCTTGAGACCTTAGTAATGGCTTCCATCCTCTAAAACCATCCCAAAACACATTTTTAGTGAAGATTAAGCCTAAACTACATCAAAACAAGGCCAAATAGCAACAAAGCAAGGTTGGAGCTGCTGCTATACATAGGAATTCGACCCAAACAGAGAATATTTCAGATTTGGTGTTTTATTTTGTGGTCAAGGTGAGTGATTAGCTTGCTTTTACACTAATTACGGTTAATTAGGGGTAATTAGTGAAGATTAGCGAATTTATATGTAAATAAATTCTGGAAAAATTCCTAAAATTCTAAAATAATGGTTTAAGGCTCTGTTAGAAATTTGGGTTAATTTCGATGTGTTTTGCTAATTGTATGCTTAAACATGATTAAGAGGGATTAAGGGAAAATGAGGGGTTCTAGCTATGTTTGATCCATTTTAATCCATCAAATTGTTGTTATGGTGTTGCAATTGATGTTATATGTTGCTATGACAGTTTGACATGAATTGTGATTGATTACAATAGTTAGATTGGTCGAAGACGCCGTCGTATGGCGCAAAACAGTCGCTGGAAAGTCAGTGCAGGAAAGTACCTGAACCGGATCGGATCGGATGGGAGGCCCGAACCGAACCGTTGTGAAGCCGCCCCTACGAACCGCTTGTGGTGATGGAGACCGATCCGAACCACCTGGAAGCTTGCGAATTGATAGCCATGGAGGATCACAAGTTGGAGCACACTATCCGAACCGACCCGCTCACTCCACCCGACCCGATCCGCCTCTCGTGAGCATGAGCTACTCCGACCCGAACCGATCCACTTCAGAAGCTCATGATCCGAACCGATGTGCCTCCACGACCGAAGGGAAGCGCCACGAGCTATGGAGCACGACCCGAACCAGTGGGAGTGCCTTGACCCGATCCGACCTGGTGAAGGCGATGCGATCCGCGAACCGATCCGAGGTGGAGCACGATTCGACGATGGCGACCCGACCTGGAGAGTGTACCACGATCCGAGCTGGGGGAGGAGATTATTCACGATCCGACGGTGATGACTACGAACTGAATGAAGACCGATCCGGATAAAGATGATGACCAAAACCCGAGATGCAAAGGTAGTCCAAATGAGAAGCTAGAGCTCAAGATCCAGATGGGAATCAACGAGTTCGCTTCATGATTGGGCTTTGCTGCGGGACGAGTGTTAAGGGGTTATCGATGTCTATAGCTTTGGACTACTATGGTAGGAGGTACGGAGGCGGATTCAGGGCCATTATGGCATCGGTAGAACTGAGGGCTACGACCAATGAAGCGAGTCATTGAAATGTTTGGTCATGACTCCATGTGTTTAGCTTGGTCACAGCAGAGTTTCTAGAAGTCGGGATTCGTCGTTACCTCAATTTGTCTAGTGTTCCAAAGTGGTAGATATCGTATGCTTTACGCACTGAGTGAGAGATGTGAGGATGGTTGCTATGGATGATTTGTTTGCTATCATTGTGACATGCACACCCCACCCCCGTATTCTTACACTATTTATTATGGCACCTTAGAGTATTGTACGGTATGTGGTACTAACTCTTTGGTTGCAGGTCCAGGTTCAGGTATGGTTTGGTATACCTGTTATTGTTTTGTCTAGGTGCTTATCGCTCATACCAGGCTTTATGTCTGACCCAGAGTTTTATGTCTCCTCTTATTACTCTGGGTGCTCACACGAGCAGACTAGAGACAGGTTAGCTGGTGATGCACGGGTAGATGATCCGGAGACGAGCAGGAGGCTTCCACGTAATATATATATATTATTCTCCCTGTGTTGTTGAAGATCACTGCTTGGGCATTGGTGGTGCATCTTCTACTTTAGCTTTCTTTTGTTTACAGACAGTAAATTTGGAAAATTGTAATAAGCTGTATTTGGATTTCCGCTGCTCTGATGATTGATGTTGATTTTAGTTATCAGCTTATGCACTGTCTCACCTGTTTTATGTCAAGTATGTTGTTAATATATTTTATTCCATGCGCTGTGAGACATTCTACAGGTTCCTTGATTAGTTCATTCCCTTCTTTCTTTTCTTCTGACGACCGTTCTGTGCTAGCTGGGCATGTGTACAGCGCACTTTCGGAGGAAATGCAGGCTGGTGCGGGGCGGGCCGTCACACTTGGTATCAGAGCTCTAGGTTGCGTAGTTAACCTAGGGAAGTTATCAGGGAGAGATAATATACGTATACGAGAGAGTGTATTTGTGATTACTTTGGTTTTTAAAAGCTATATATATATACTATTACTATTATAACGATGAAGTCGTACTGCACTAGCACCACTATGGAGTCTTTAATCGTTTCCTTTTTCAGATTGACGATGAGCCGATATACTAGAGGTGCTTGTAGGGGAGCCAATAATGGGAATGTTGCTGACATGAGGACGATGTTTACTGACCTCATGAGAGAGATGCTTAGAGATGTACAGAGGGCAGCTCCCAATGGTGGAAATGGTGGTGGTCCAATAGTGCAGGCGCCAAGAGTCGACTTCGCCAAGTTGAATAAGGATTATACTAATCTTGGTGGGAAGCCGTTCCACGGAACGGAGTCGGCCACGGATGTTCAGGATTGGTTGGATAGTTGCGAACGTATCTTCGAGGATTTGGGTATCGAGGATGCAATGAAGAGAAAGCTAGCGTCCCGTCAGCTGCAAGGGCGGGCAATGAATTGGTGGAATGCTATAAAGGCAGCTACTCCGGAAGATCAGATTACTTGGGAGCAGTTTAAGGCTCGTTTTAGCGAGAAGTTCATTCCGGCTGCTCAGAAGTCAGTGCTGTTTAAGAAATTCTTGGAGCTCAAGCAGAATGGCAGAGCTGTCTCGGAGTACATTGCTGAATTCGACACTTTGTCGAAGTATGGGTTATCTCTTATTGATACTGCCGAGAAGAAGAATGAGAAATTCATAACTGGTTTGGATCAGTACTTAGGGGAAAAGCTTATTAACCACATCGATGAGACGTTTGAGTCGATTGTGGGGAAAGCATTAAGATCAGTTGGTCTCTACCCTAAGTCGAAAACTGAGGTTGCATCTGCAGATGAGCCAAAGCCACAAGCAAGTGGTGGAGGTAAGGGTGGTTCCCAGAATAAGAGAAAGCAGAACCAAGCTAAGGATGGCCAGAAGAAAAAGAATAAGCAAGATGTTGAGTGCTTCAGCTGTGGTAAGAAGGGTCATTATGCTAGTAATTGTCGGGCCAAGCCAGCGGATAGGAAGTGCTTCAACTGTGGCCAAATGGGACATCACAAGGACAAGTGCCCACAGCCCCCTAAGGAAAAGCAAATGGTGAAAGCCTACGCTCTTAATGCTATTCCTTCTTCGTCGAATGCCCCAACAGCGGCGGAGAAGGGAAAGAATGTCGTCATTCAAGGTATGCTTTCTGTTTATGATGTTCCTGTTAGAGTTTTGTTTGATACCGGAGCTTCTAGTTCTTTCATATCTAGTGACCTGGTAGATAGGTTGGGATTGGAGCCCGAGATTGTCGATAGACCTTTAGTAGTGACGAACCCGATTGGTGGTTCGACTAGCCTTAGCATGATTTGTCGTAATGTGGTCTTATCGAGTCATGGATGCATGTTTGTTTGTGATTGCTTTGTTTTGGGCTTTACTGGGTTTGGCATTATTTTGGGAGTAGATTGGCTCCAAAGATACGGGGTGGTGGTAGACTGTGAGGGCTTGTTGGTGACAGCTAGAGCGGATGATGGGCGGAGGATAGTGTTTGGTGGTCTACCCAGTAAGGGGGTATTGGCTAGTTTTCTAAACTCCCTCGACATTCCGCATAGTGAGTTATCAGGTTTGCCCGTGGTTGGCCAGTATCCGGATGTTTTCGAAGAAGTGACCGGACTTCCACCACACCGAGAGATTGAGTTTCGTATTGATTTGGTAAAGGATGCCAGGCCTATAGTGATGCCACTTCGTCGTATGGCACCAAGAGAGCAGCGAGAGCTCGAGGTGCAAGTCAGCGATCTTTTGAAGAAGGGATTTATCAGAAGGAGTGTTTCTGAATGGGGAGCACCAGTTGTGTTTGCTACCAAGGCGGATGGTTCCCTTCGTTTGTGTGTAGACTACCGCGAGTTGAATAAAGTGACGAGGAAGAACAAGTATCCTCTACCGCGGATAGATGATTTATTCGATCAGTTGAGTGGCGCGAGAGTATTTTCTCAGTTGGATCTCGCGACAGGTTTTCATCAGCTTAGAGTGGAAGCTGAAAGTATAGCTAAAACGGCATTTCGAACGCCGTCTGGATTTTATGAGTGGTTGGTCATGCCATTCGGGCTGACCAATGCCCCAGCATATTTTGTGGATCTTATGAATAGGGTATTCAGAGATCAGTTGAATAAGTTTGTCCTTGTGTTCGTTGATGATATTTTGGTCTATTCGAGGACAGAGGAAGAACACAAGGAACATTTAAGAGTAGTGATGGAGGTGTTGAGAAAACACCAATTGAAAGCAAAGTTTTCTAAGTGTCACTTCTGGAAGAGGGAAGTGAGGTTCTTGGGCCATGTTGTATCAGAGAATGGTATTGCCGTGGACCCGGCAAAGGTGGCTACGGTACAGGATTGGCCTACGCCCAAGAACGCAACAGATGTAAGGAGTTTCTTGGGATTAGCGGGATATTATCGTAAGTTTATCCAAGGCTTCTCCAAGATAGCAGCACCGTTGACTCAGTTGACAAAGAAGAATCAAGCTTTTGTCTGAGATGAAAAGTGCGAGAATGCATTCAAAAGTCTAAAGGACAAGTTGACAAGCGCACCAGTGTTAGTCATTCCTAAGGGGGATGAAGAGATGACGGTATACACGGACGCCTGTGGTACCGGACTGGGTGCTGTATTGATGCAAGGCGGTAGGGTTATAGCTTACGCAAGTCGGCAATTGAAACCGCACGAGAGAAGGTACCCTACCCATGATTTGGAATTGGCAGCGATCGTGTTCGCGTTGAGGATGTGGAGACACTATCTCTTGGGAGAAAGATTTGAGCTGTTTACAGATCATAAGTCGTTGAAGTATCTCTTCTCCCAGAAGGATCTAAATCTCCGGCAACAAAGGTGGTTAGAATTCTTAGCTTCCTATGATTTTGACATCGCATACACACCAGGAAAGGGCAATGCGGTGGCTGATGCATTGAGTAGAAGACATGCCAGCTTAGGGGCTATGTTCCTTGAATGGAAGCAACTGGAGTTTATCGCGGGGTTTGATTTCAGACCAAAGTGCGAATTGGATCCAGAAATGTTAGCAAGTTTGACGATCAGACCCACTTTGGTTGAACAGATCGGCTCTAGTCAGAGGGACGATCCTAACCTATTGGAAATCATCTCCAAGTTAGAGATGGGTATCGATGAGGAGATGAACAAGTATGGGCTTGATCGAGATAGATGGCTTAGAAAGAATGGAAAGCTTGTTGTACCCAATGTCAATGGATTGAGGGATGAAGCGCTTAGAGAATGTCATCACTCAAAGCTGACTATACACCCCGGTGGTAATAAGATGTATCGAGATATGAAGCAGACCTACTACTGGGAAGGGATGAAACGAGACGTTGGGAAGTTTATATCCAAATGCATGAATTGCCAGCTAGTTAAAGCAGAGCAAAAGAAGCCTAGTGGTTTGTTACAACCCTTAGAAATTCCCGAATGGAAATGGGAGCAAGTCTCGATGGATTTCATCGATGGTTTACCAAGGACTAGATCGGGATATGACAGCATTTGGGTAATTGTAGATCGACTGACTAAAAGTGCAAGGTTTATACCAGTCAAATCGACCAGAACGGCAGCTAAGTTAGCAGAATTGTATATGAAGTGGGTAGTGAGATTTCATGGAGTACCTAAAAGCATTGTGAGCGACCGAGACCCATTGTTCACTAGTGGGTTTTGTAAGAGCTTACAAGAGGCTCTAGGGTCAGAGTTACATCTCAGTACCGCATATCATCCTCAGACCGACGGTCAGACGGAGAGGGTGAACCGTATTTTGGAAGACCTCTTGAGAGCATGTATATTGGATTTTGGTGGATCATGGGATGACCATTTGCAGCTAGTAGAGTTTGCATATAATAATAGCTACCAATCCAGTATCGGTATGGCTCCGTTTGAAGCTTTGTACGGAAGACCGTGCAACTCACCATCATGTTGGATAGAGACTGGCGAGAAGTTTATGCTTGGACCAGATGTGGTGAGGGAAACCTCAGATAAGATCAAGATCATTCAACAACGAATGAAAGCTGCCCAAGATAGGCAGAAGAGTTATGCTGATAAGAGAAGAAGAGACCTAAAATTCTCCATTGGTGACTTGGTTTTTGTCAAGATTTCTCCGTTGAAGAGCGTAATACGATTTGGCAGGAGAGGCAAGTTAGCACCAAGATTTGTTGGTCCATTCCCTGTTCTTGAACTAGTCGGGAATTTGGCATATAGAATTGACTTACCGGAGAAGATGGCGGGAGTTCACAACGTATTTCATGTTTCCCAACTAAGGAAGTTCGTTCACGACTCAGATATGACTATTTCACCTGATCAGTTAGAGGACTTCGAAGTAGAACCCGAGGCGGTTGGGAACCGCAAGCCGGCCCGTATTGTCGCGCACGACATGAAGCAACTTCGAAGGAAGGCGGTGAAGCTATTCAAGGTACAGTGGAGCGAGGACGAGAATGATTGTACTTGGGAGACAGAGGAGAACATTAGGAAGTCACACCCAGAACTCTTTGCCTGGTAAGATTTTGACTTCGATTTAGTTTTTCCGCATGCTAGGATAGGCTTGTTTGCTTGTTTTGCATGATTGATAGTTGTATGTGGTTGTTAGGCATGCGGGATCCTTTGTATGTCTTGGGTTAAGGAATTTCGGGGACGAAATTTCTTAAGGGGGGGAGAGTGTAACGACCCGCATTCTACGCATCATAAGATCGTAGAATATTTATTCCTTTCACATACGAAGTCGTATGGTCATGTAACTTTGGGGGACGACTATTGGGGTCATTTCCCATGTTCATGATTTTTCCCGATTTTTAAATGACCATTTTACCCCTAGTTGGCACTGTTTTGGCCATAACTTTTGACTGGAAAGGAATTTTGACCTGAAACCACTTCCATTGGCTCCGGATGATGGTTTCTCTTTCCGTAGAGTGGTCACATTAGCCAAACGGACTCACCGTTTGGGAGATATGGCTGAAACAAGTTTCAGATGGTGAAAAACAGCTTAATTGGGCTTAACCGGGTGATTAGCAGCTAGGCCCAGAAGGGAATTTCGGGTTTAGAGGTATAGGAGGACTGATTAGGGTTAGGTCATCACTTTCATTTCAGTTTTGAGCCGCCACAAACCTTCTTGAGACCTTAGTAATGGCTTCCATCCTCTAAAACCATCCCAAAACACATTTTTAATGAAGATTAAGCCTAAACTACATCAAAACAAGGCCAAATAGCAACAAAGCAAGGTTGGAGCTGCTGCTATACATAGGAATTCGACCCAAACAGAGAATATTTCAGATTTGGTGTTTTATTTTGTGGCCAAGGTGAGTGATTAGCTTGCTTTTACACTAATTACGGTTAATTAGGGGTAATTAGTGAAGATTAGCGAATTTATACGTAAATAAATTCTGGAAAAATTCCTAAAATTCCAAAATAATGTTTTAAGGCTCTGTTAGAAATTTGGGTTAATTTCGATGTGTTTTGCTAATTGTATGCTTAAACATGATTAAGAGGGATTAAGGGAAAATGAGGGGTTCTAGCTATGTTTGATCCATTTTAATCCATCAAATTGTTGTTATGGTGTTGCAATTGATGTTATATGTTGCTATGACAGTTTGACATGAATTGTGATTGATTACAATAGTTAGATTGGTCGAAGACGCCGTCGTATGGCGCAAAACAGTCGCTGGAAAGTCAGTGCAGGAAAGTACCTGAACCGGATCGGATCGGATGGGAGGCCCGAACCGAACCGTTGTGAAGCCGCCCCTACGAACCGCTTGTGGTGATGGAGACCGATCCGAACCACCTGGAAGCTTGCGAATTGATAGCCATGGAGGATCACAAGTTGGAGCACACTATCCGAACCGACCCGCTCACTCCACCCGACCCGATCCGCCTCTCGTGAGCATGAGCTACTCCGACCCGAACCGATCCACTTCAGAAGCTCACGATCCGAACCGATGTGCCTCCACGACCGAAGGGAAGTGCCACGAGCTATGGAGCACGACCCGAACCAGTGGGAGTGCCTCGACCCGATCCGACCTGGTGAAGGCGATGCGATCCGCGAACCGATCCGAGGTGGAGCACGATCCGACGATGGCGACCCGACCTGGAGAGTGTACCACGATCCGAGCTGGGGGAGGAGATTATTCACGATCTGACGGTGATGACTACGAACTGAATGAAGACCGATCCGGATAAAGATGATGACCAAAACCCGAGATGCAAAGGTAGTCCAAATGAGAAGCTAGAGCTCAAGATCCAGATGGGAATCAACGAGTTCGCTTCATGATTGGGCTTTGCTGCGGGACGAGTGTTAAGGGGTTATCGATGTCTATAGCTTTGGACTACTATGGTAGGAGGTACGGAGGCGGATTCAGGACCATTATGGCATCGGTAGAACCGAGGGCTACGACCAATGAAGCGAGTCATTGAAATGTTTGGTCATGACTCCATGTGTTTAGCTTGGTCACAGTAGGGTTTCTACAAGTCGGGATTCGTCGTTACCTCAATTTGTCTATTGTTCCAAAGTGGTAGATATCGTATGCTTTACGCACTGAGTGAGAGATGTGAGGATGGTTGCTATGGATGATTTGTTTGCTATCATTGTGACATGCACACCCCACCCCCGTATTCTTACACTATTTATTATGGCACCTTAGAGTATTGTACGGTATGTGGTACTAACTCTTTGGTTGCAGGTCCAGGTTCAGGTATGGTTTGGTATACCTGTTATTGTTTTGTCTAGGTGCTTATCGCTCATACCAGGCTTTATGTCTGACCCAGAGTTTTATGTCTCCTCTTATTACTCTGGGTGCTCACACGAACAGACTAGAGACAGGTTAGCTGGTGATGCACGGGTAGATGATCCGGAGACGAGCAGGAGGCTTCCACGTAATATATATATATATTATTCTCCCTGTGTTGTTGAAGATCACTGCTTGGGCATTGGTGGTGCATCTTCTACTTTAGCTTTCTTTTGTTTACAGACAGTAAATTTGGAAAATTGTAATAAGCTGTATTTGGATTTCCGCTGCTCTGATGATTGATGTTGATTTTAGTTATCAGCTTATGCACTGTCTCACCTGTTTTATGTCAAGTATGTTGTTAATATATTTTATTCCATGCGCTGTGAGACATTCTACAGGTTCCTTGATTAGTTCATTCCCTTCTTTCTTTTCTTCTGACGACCGTTCTGTGCTAGCTGGGCATGTGTACAACGCACTTTCGGAGGAAATGCAGGCTGGTGCGGGGCGGGCCGTCACACTCTACCTTTTTCTTTCTTCTCTAAATCTTGCAAAAATTAGAATGTTAGGTTTTAGGAGTTTTGGTTCAAGATTTGAAGACAAAGAATGTAAATCTACAATATCAGATTCCTTATCTACGTGAGGTAACTCATGTGAATCTGAATTATTTAGGTTTCTTTCTTTCCTTCTTCTTTTAGCATCAGATTTGTAAATACGTGGTTATCTTAATATTAGATTCAATTTAAATGACCACGTAATAACATATCTAAATCAGATTCAAGGATTGGAAAACAGCCAACTGAGTGGATTTAAAATTATACTTTTGGATAATGGTGTTTTTCGTATACATTCCCTGTAATTCTTAATGTGATAAATAATTGAAATTTGTGGTAGTTGCAGTACAATCTATTCCCTGAGTACGTTAAGAAGATTATTTTGTAATTTATTTAATTAATTCTCTGTTTGGGTTAAGAATTACTGTAATACTGAAATAGTAAATTTGATAATAATTATGCATATATCTTGAGATTACATTCAATAATAAATTGGATATGTTGAAAAAGGGAATTACACTGAATTGTGGAAATAGAGGTAAAAGAATTGATATGCCTAGTTTCGTAAAGAAATTTCCAATAAATGGAAACAATAAATTAAAAATAGGAATTAACATCTAATTCAAAAAATATAAAGGAGAAAGTTAGTAATGGACCAAGCTAGTTGGATTTGAGAAATGGATACAATTCCATAAATGTAAAATTATTAAGAGCATAGTTGCATGAAAAGAAAGGGAAAAAGGGATTAGTGTGAAATAGGGGTTCTTTTACCGTGTTGCACACTAATCAAATGAAATATACATGTATGTCCACAACGAAAATAAAAGAAATAGCTTGCAACTACGGATCTTAATTAATGTGCGTTATGAAAATAGATCTTTACAGCTTTCTACCAACCAATCTAATGAGTTGTATGAAATATTTTCCTAAAATGACAAGAACGTACATGTTGGTAATTAAAGAAAGATCACAATAGTAGAAGTTGGTTCATATTAAGGAACCTAAGAAGGATTGTGATGAACGGGGGATATAACCTATTCAAATTGATTATATGAATGAGAATGAAATATAATAGGTAGGCTTGTCTTAGGGACAATGAAACTTATAACATTGGTTATAATTTAGAAAAGAAAATTTATTAATAAAACTTAGTTAAGGAACTAAGTTAATAACTAAACTCACAACAATAGTTGTGATAATATTGTAAGTAAAGGTTGTGATTAAATAGGAAAGAATAAAGTAGGCTTATTATTACTAGACTTATTATTGAAAGTGTTAAGTCTAATAAATGTAAGTAATAAATAATAAGCAAAAGTCCATTCTGATGGCATAAGGTTGAATAAAGAAGGTAAGCAGCCAATTGTGAGTTAATGAACCAAGTAACTTGAATAAAAGTGAATATATGGATAATCAAGTTAATTCCCATTGTGATGAGATAAATTCAGGGATGATTAAAACATTAGGCGTAGGATCTAATAACACATTAGTGTGATGCGCTTGGACCAGTCTGCACGTACGAAGATGAAGAACCCAACAAGGTAGATTATCATGGTGCCTGGAGACATGAGAGGAGCATGTCCAACTAATTATTCTTCAAGGCGGGATGGAAGCGATTATGCGGGATGTGGTAGGGTACTGCGTGGTGGTCCTCTGTGTTGTACATGCTCAAGATGTACTCGCACGGGTTTGGTCTGTGCAGTGCCACTTGATGAGTATACCTTGACTGCAATTGTAATTTAAAAGTCAGAAGGCCATGGTGGATGGCGTTGGGTGATTCGGCGGTTTGCCTCGAGAGAGGTTGGTCAGGACCAAATTAAGGATAGTAGTCTCGAATACCTGTCATCGGCAATCAATGTGACGCGGTAAGCTTAACCAATAGACTATGGATCTTGGATGCTTCGAGAGAGGTTGCCTCGAGAGAAGTTTTCTTTTTTCTACCTTTTTGTAACATAAGAAGTCGAATTTAGGAAATTAGAATTTTCTGTAATTCAGAATCTAAAGTTGGTTGGTGGGGCTTGGATGAAAAAATTGGATCAACTACGCTCTCACTCTATAAGAGTGTAGAAAAAATTAGATGAAAAGGTACTCTAGTTGCATTCAAATGGAAATTTCCAATATATATATATATATATATATATATATATATATATATATATATATAGGATGTGTGCATCATATTTTCAAAAGGTTTTCAAGAAAATTTTGTATTCATATAGGAGGTACCGCTTGGGCATTCATTGCATTTATGCATTAATATGTTTTATTACACTTTGCACAAGTGCACGAATGGTTGCAAGATTGGATGTACACATGATGGTTGTAAATTATGCGAAGGATTAATTTATTTTACCCTTACCAATTTTTTGGAGATGAAATTTCCAAAGGGCGTGAGAATGTAATACCTCACATTTTTAGTTAAACAATAAAATTTTGAAATTTTTTCAGAATTTGGTTATAGAATTAGCGCCATTGCATCCGTGGCAATTATTTGATTAATTTAGACCTATGGTTTGTAGAAAACAGATTTAAAACAAAAAAAAAGTTATCTTTAAACAAAGTATTAAAAAAACATGAAAAAGAAGTTGTAGAAGAACATTAATAAGAATAATAAATACCAATGTCTTTAGTCTTGTGAACAAAGGCTTGTGCAGTCTAGTTGGTAGAGTATTGTCTCTTCCATGTGAGTGGTGCAAGTTCGAGTTCTGCTAGCGTCATATTTTTAATTTTTGACGGACGACTAAAGAAATGCATATTCTAAGAGAAAAATATATATGTACATATAAGGAAAATTATTTATATATAAGTGATTACACACACACACACACACACACACACACACATATATATATATATATATATATATATATATATATATATATATATATATATATATATATAGGCAGGTTCAATGACACCCCAAAAATGGAGCACCCCTTTAGTCTACCACTTTTCCACCACACTTTTCCTTCTTTTCTCTCTCTCTCTCCTTCCACTAACTCTCTCACCACCCACTAACTTTAATTAATATAAATGAGAGGTGGAAAACAGGAGGGCCAAGGGGGTGCTCCACTTTTGGGATGCCATTGAACGCTCTCCATATATATATATATATATATATATGTATATATATATACATGTATATGTGTATTTGAATGTGTATGTAAAATATATACATATGAATAGGAAATTCAAAAAGTAACTTGCAATCAATCAAATTGAGTAAGCAATAAATGACGGCATAAAGTCGTTTGAATTTTGAAAAAAGAAATGAAGAATGTGCGTAAATATATGCATAAATTCAAAAATTGGAGTTAAAATGTAGTTTGAGTGCAGAAAGTAATAAATGTATAATAAATGAAAAATGGGCAAGAAGATAGCTCCATTTGAAATTAGAATATATATTAAGAGGAAGAAATCAATGAATTTATGGAGTTAATAATGACATTTATTAAGCAACTATTAATGACAAAAATTTGAAGAGTTATAGGCATATATATATATGCACATAAGTTTGAAATTTATTATTGAGTATATGTTATAAACAAAAGAAAATAACTTACAAAGTGATATTTGGCAACAAAAAGAAACGTTAAAAGCCAACGTTAAGTAAGAATTAATATTAGTAAAATTAAAGTTAATGCTATTTGACATTATATTTTCCACTTGTATGTTTCAGATTTTATTTATTTAATTGACAAACCAGAATCTTCTTTACACCTATAAATAGAGTAGTAAAGCCTATCCTCCAACTCATATTTTTTGAGACGATGCCAAGGTTCAGCCATTTTATTTCTTCTCTAAATATTTCAAAAATTAGAATATTAGCTTTTAAGAGTTCTGATTTAAGATTTGAGGACAAAGAATGTAAATCTACAACATAGGAGTTCAGATTTCTTGTCTGCGTGAGGTAAATCCTGTGAATCTGATAAATTAGCTATTTTCTTTCCTTCTTCTTTTAGCATTAGATTTGTAAATTCGCAGTTATCTTAATATCAGATTCAATTAGAAAAAACATGGAATAGCAGATTTGAATCAGATTCAAGGATTAGAAAGCAGCCAGGTTAATGGATTTAAAATTGTACCCACTGGCTAATGATATATTTATCATTTACATTTCCCGTAATTCTTAACATGTTAAATAATTGAAATTTGTGGTAATTGGAATATATTTATTCCCTGAGAACATTGTTGTTGTAGTTTGTTCAATCAATTCTCTACCTAGGTTAAGAATTATTGTAATCCTGAAATGGTAAATTTGGTAATAGTTACGCATATATTCTTGAGTTTGTTATTCAATAATAAATTGGATATGTTGAAAAAGGGAATTACACTGAATTGGGTAATAAAGGTAGAAGAATCGATATGCCTAGTTTCATGTAGAAATTTATAGTAATTGGAAACAGTAAAGGAAAAACATGAGTTAACATCTACATCAGAAATTAAAAAGGGGAAAGGTAGTAGTGGACTGAGGTAGTTGGATTTTACTAAAATGGATACATTTCCATAATGGTAAAACTATTAAGAACATAGTTGCAAGAAAAGAAAGGGAAAAAGATATTAGTGTAAAATAGGGGTTATTTTACCTATTGCACACTAATCAAATAAAATATGCATGTATGTCCACAATGAAAATAAAAGAAATAGCTTGCAACTACGGATCTTAATTAATGTACGTTATGGAAATTGATCTTTACATCTTTCTGCCAACCAATCTAATGAGGTGTGTGAAATATTTTCCTAAAATAATAAGAATTTACATGACGGTAATTAAAGAAAGATTACAACAATAAAAGTTGGTTCATTTAAAGGAACCTAAGAAGGATTGTGATGAGTGGGAAATAAAACCTATTATAATTAATTATATGAATAAGAATGTAATGTAATAGGTAGGCTTGTCTTAGGGACAAGGGAAATTATAACATAGGTTATAATTTAGAAAAGAGAACTTATTAATAAACCTTAGTTAAGAGAACTAAGTTTATAAGTAAACTCACAACAACAGTTGTGATAATAGTGTAAGACAAGGTTGTGATTAAACAAGAAAAATAAAGTAGGCTTATTATTAGTAGATTTATAATTGAAAGTGTTATGTCCAGTAAATGAAATAAATAATGACCGAAAGTCCGTCTCTGTGACATAGGGCTGAATAAATAAAGCAAGCAGCCAATTGTGAGTTAATGAACCAAGTAACTTGAATAAAAAGTGAATATGTGGATAATCAAGTTAATAAGCAATGTGGTGAGATAAAGCAAACGCATGATTAAAACATTGGAAATATGATCTAAAAACATGTTAGTGTGATGCGCTTGGACCAGTCCGCACGCACGAAAGTGAAGTACCCAGCGGGGTAGATCATCTAATGCCTAGAGAGACGAGAGGAGAATGTCCAACTGATTATTCTGCGGGATTGGTGGGAAGCGCATCTACGGGACGTGGTAGGTTACTCTGTATTAGCCCTCTGTGCGGTACATGCTCAGGCTATACTCGCAGGGGTATGATCTATTTGGTACCAGCCAGTGAGTATACCTTGACTGCAATTGCAGTTTGGCAGTCAGAAGGTTGTGGTGGATGGCGTTGATTTATTCAACAGTTTGCCTCTGGAGAGGTTGGTCAGGACCAAATTAAGGATAGTAATTGTTGGATACTGTTATCGGCAGTCAGTGTGACACGGAAATACTAGAGCTAAACCTATATACCGTCGATCTTTCACCATCGAGGCATTGGTTGCGGGACACACCAAACTGGGTGTTAGATTGTTTGATAGGGTCACGTCACATAGCTCTTGATGTAGTATTTCACTAGTTGAAGGAGGGGCAAGGGTAGGGCCATAGCCACCATGAAAATACCGACCATACTTAGATATAAGTATTGTAGGCCTAATGAAGAGGACCTTTACAGATATTGAAAGCTCCCGACTGAATTTCGTGCATTGGATGCAGCCTATTACGGGACTCGGGTTGCAGTAAACAGTACGTCCATGTGAAGGTCTAAATACAAGCACTATGTGGTGTATTGTAGACAGTAAGGCATTACTCCATGTTGAGACTAGATTTAACTAGGGAGTTCAGATACGACGATTTGTACGCTTGCTTGGAATAGCGATGGTGGCTCTGTGTGATTACATGACGTAATGATTTAGATATCCTTAAGTCATTCAGCATAAGATGAAAGTTGCATACGCTTCCGTGATGTAAGGGAAGAGACCATACGAGGAGGGTACTATGGGAAGCTACTTAAGATGTTGGGTATAGCTATATTTATATCATATTATCACTAGGGAGTAGATGGGTATGACGTGAGTGCAGAGCCTTGAGTGTTGCTAACTCTAACAACTAATAAATTACACTACTACAAAAGTGGGCATATTCGACACTAATTCGTGTGCGTTGCATGAAAAGTGTGGCGATAGCTATGCATTCTTTGATCTTCTGCAACAACATTCATTTGTTGTTGCATTAGATGTCAACGCAGTGTTGCGGTTGGAATTCTTGTGCTATGACGTGCAACACCAGGTCAATGTGTTGCATTACATAAATACATGCCAAGTCAGCGATCCGCGTTATCAGTTTAAACAAATATATAACCGTAGATGTAGATTAATCCAACGGTTCTAGCCGATCCTTGCTACACCAGTTCAAAGTGTTGCATTAGATAAATACACGCCAAGTCAGCGATCCACGTTATCAGTTTGAAAAATAAAGAACCGTAGATGTAGATTAATCCAACGGTTCGAGCCGATCCTTGCTACAGCTTAGTGAAAATTTGGTGCGATAGTTTCCCCATTCACGAAATACTTCCCCCCAAAACAAATTTCTCCCATACTCCTCCTTCTGTCCGTTTCTCTCTCCACGAAATCCGTCCAAGAACGCCTCCGATTGCTACTCTTCCTCAGGTTACAAACTATAAACCTTCGATTGCTCCTATTTTACGAACTTTACACCTCCAATTTGGATCGTTTAGGACAATTACAGGTAGTTAGGGCTTCATCATTTAGGTTTTATTTAGTTGATTTCATCTCTAACTTATTTTGATCTGCGTTCAAAGTCTCTGGGTGATTTGGGTATACCGATTACCTTAAATTAGGGTTTTTATACTTGAAGTGTTGTATTTATATGTTTGCATGTGTTGAAATTGTGCAAGTTCTGTATTTTTATGTTTGCCAAACCATTGATGTATTGGTAAATATTGCCTATTTCCAAAGGTGTTAACAAAATTTAGAGGATAAAAGTAATCCAATATGAATGTTCAAATGTCTATTTCTATTTGTAGTTAAATAATGCCTATATCTCTTCCTACATCGTATGACTACGAAGATACCCTGGGCATGGGTGATTTAGGACTGTCAAACCCATCATCACTAGAAACTCCTATTGATTTTTATATAGAGATGCAAGAAAGGCACTACGATGATTTGCTTGAGTATGAACTAGAGCAAGAAGAACTCCGAAGACAACGGCGAGAAGAAGAACGACGTGAAGAAAGGGCGATGCGACGACATAGTCGTTTGCGTCGTCAGCATCAAAACAACCAAGTGGTTAACGAACAACATGCTGACTCACCAATCATAATGTGTCATTGTGGGTATGCCGCTGTAGAAGATGTTATTTCGATTGGATTCAACATTGGTCGTCGTTATTTTAGATGTCGGGTTTATCCCACAGGGTGTACCTTTTGGCAGTGGATTGACCAACAGTTTCCAAGTCGAGCCGCTGAGTACGCAAATGAGATACAACATCAACTTACAACGCTGCAAAATCATGTTATTGGTTTTCGAACTGATGTTAGTAGACTTAACGACCAGCTTCAAGGGCTAAACATTAGACGACAAAATTAAATTATTGCATCGTTCTTTGTATTAGATACAACTGTATCGTCTATGTATCACCTGTATAGTCTTTGTATCTGTACTGTTTTGTTTTGGTGCAGTCATGTAATGTTATGCATTTGTGTTCAGTATCCTTAGTTGCTTGTTTTATGTACGTATTCTCTTGGTAACTCAGTTCCAAAAGTCAGTGATAATTCATATCAAAACAAATGTCCTTGTATTATCACACTGATTATGTATATTTGTAAATTATTAACTTGTTTTTTTTTTATTTCTAATTTAGTCTAACATTACAGGGTAGCCCTTGTTCGTGTCTTGAAACTCTTAGGGGTATCAAATTTAGTCTTACTAAGCCGTGGTTAGATCGTGGCAATGGATAGTGAGTATTACATATGGATAGGACTTCCGGGATCGAGCGCAGAATATGTAAGAGGGGTAACAGCTTTTCTAAGAAATGCATTTCCCATTTATAAAGTAGGTGATGAGATGAAGTGCCCCTGCAAAAAATGTACAGATCGAAATTGGTATTGTGAAAATGTCATATACGATCATCTTATTTTTAATGGCCCTTCTCCATTACATACCAGGTGGATTTGTGAAGTTTAACAAACAAAATTAATAGGTGTTGATGACCATATGGATTGTGCAACGGAGATGGATTTTGAGGATAATTTAGATGTGATGTTCAAGTGTGCGGGTTACAAATTTGGTCAAAATCCCAAGGACTTTGTAGTAGAACCAAATCCAGAGGCCGAGAAATTTTATCGACATGTTAAAGAAGGAAAAAAACCGTTATATCCTGGCTGCACTAAATTTTCTCGACTAAGTTTCTTGATCAGGCTTTATCATTTAAAGTGTGCTTATGGAATTAACGAGTCTGCGTTTGGGGAATTACTAAAGCTTATAAAAGAAGCCTTTCCTGATGCCCAGCTGCCTTTGTCTTCCTACGCTGCAAAGAATGTCATTAAGGATTTAGGTCTTAATTACCATAAAATACATACCTGCCCAAACCATTGCATGTTATATTGGGCAGAGAATAAAGATAAAGAGGCTTGTGACATTTGTGGTTTTTCGAGATGGGCTGTAAAAGAAAAGGAAGACATCGTTGATAATAATGATCCACCAAAGTCGATTCCCAAAGTGCCGGCAAATGTTATGAGGTACTTTCCTCTAAGACCAAGGTTACAAAGGATGTTTATGTGCAAAGAATTTTCCAAGCTTATGAGATGGCACCAAGTGGAACGAAAAGTGTTGGATCTAGAATAACCCTAGAGGGGGGGGGGGGGGGTGAATAGGGTTTTTCACAGTTTTTAACTGAATTAAAAATCAAACGAGATAAATAAAAATAAACAGATCACAGAATATAGCAGAAACAGAAATGCAGAAAATAAATCACACACAGATATACCCAGCTTCGGCAAAACCCTGCCTACTGCTGCATTTCTAAGGTTTCTACTAGGTGATAGAACAGATCCCGCATACAAGACCATGTACACTCGCAAACCCTGCTCCTATTCTAACCCTACGCTCAAACCCCTAGACTGATCGATATCCCCTCGATCAGATTTCCCCGAATTACACCCCGTAATCCGTAACCCAGATTTTACAGATTCTAAAACTGACAGTCAACACCCTGACTGATACACCCTAGATTTTACAGACCTAGAACTGACTCGGTTCAATTTACAAAACAAGTTGAAACAACACAAAAATAAAAACAATTAAAAACTAAAACAATAAAGAAAAACCCTAGGACTTAAAAAGAGGGGTCATCCCCTTTTTCAAATGGAAAAACATGGCCGGCCCTTTTTTTAATTGGTCCACCCCTTTTTCTTTTAGCCCGATCTCTCTGGAATATTAAAAATGGCGGCTTTGACTAGGGTTTCTTTGGTTCCTCCAAATCAAATCGCGGCCTTGACGGAATTGGTTAATCTCTGAAGCTTGAACTCGTGGCTTGCTTTCTGATGTCGATTTGCTTGAGCTCTCAGTTGAACGAAACCCTACAACTTGTGAGTTATTCGGATTTAATTCTTTGCTTTAATTTATTTGTGGGTTTTTCGATGGGATACATGCCGATGATGAATTTGGTGTATAATATAGGATTGTATAATCCTTTAATTGCGCTCTGATTTCAATATATGACTCTGGTCTGATGTTGCACGATTTCTTCCTTTGGTTACCCTTGATTTGCGTGTTTGATGGTTTTGAATCCAGACTTGATTTTACTGGAATAAATTGGCTTGGCCTGATTTTATGATGCTTTCCCTCTTTTGAATCTCTTGATAAAATCGGCTTTGATTTGAATTTATTGCCTTGATTAAAAACCGATTTGCTGTGATTTCTGCGACTTGCTTTGCTTGCCAAAAATTGATGCCATGTCCAAAACTGGAATTACTTGCATTTCTGGAAACATATTAAACTCTGGCCCTTCTTGAAACATGATGCTTAATTTACAAAAAGTAAATTTCCTTACACTGACTTATGCAATTTTGGAAAGAAATCAAATTATTTTGTGCCAAAATATGATGAAGGATTATCACTTGCTTCTTTTAACCATTGTCTAAAGTGATTGCTGTATGATCCCTTGTTTATTGCATTGGTTAAAAAAAACATGAATGTGGAATGGTTCCTGCTATTTCTGGAATTAAAATTTTTGCCAGAATTGAATTTCCGAAGTGATTCTTCACTGTCTATTTCTGAAAAACAAATTTATATTTGCAAACAAAAGGAAAAACTGATTTGCCAAAAGAACTTCTTATTTTTCAAAATATGCAGATTGCTTTGATTATAAACATGCTTTGAAATTTCATTTGAAATTCTTTCCGTAACATACATGCTGATTCCATGTATTCATATACTGTTGTATAGTCAAATGCACTTCATCATTTTTGGAAACATGAAAATACTGGAATGAGTATTGATTTCTGTGGCCATGAAAAAACAAGAATTGATAATATGTAAAACTTGGCTTGTCTATGATCCTGAATTTCCTGCATTTGTATGTAGTACTCCTATACTCATACATGTCTTTCTGCTTGCATGTTACACCCAATTTTCGTCTAGTTCTGTGTGCACCTGTGCATGCACCATGTTGCATTTATACCTGTTGCACCCTTATGCATTTAAACCTGTTGCATCCTTATGCATGTCACCCTTTTAACCATTGTACACTTGCTTGCCAGACTTACCATTGTTGTACCAAAACCATTCATGCACACGCTTGAATTGTGTAGACATATACATGCAACATCACTTAATTAGAAACTGCCTTTGTTTTGTTCAACGTACCAATGAGTTTTGCCATTCCAATTGATGTGTTCATACTAGAACATGTAGTTGGATGTTGATGACCATTTGCTGTTAAGTTCACTTGAACACCATTCTCACTTGACTATGATCATTCATCTTTAGTATACACATACTACATGGACTGAAATATGCTGAAGCGCCACCACTTGATTTGTTGTGTTCTTGTCTCTGCATACATGAACTTGAACTATGCTCCATGTTTTCTTTATTATCCATGCTTAGTTGACTTGAATTTGCATGGCTCGACACCAGAGCTGCTTGCCTCACTTGCACTATATGATTTTGAACAAAGTTTTGTACACTTGCTGTGTACACTTGGCATTCTTGTTGCACAATGAATTTGTTGTTTTGATTGTTGAGTTTCCTTGACCACTTTATCTTGAGTTGACTTTGTGTATTGCACTGAGTCGAGCAGGTCCATGTGGCTACTCCTCAGTTGTAATCTGATTGGCGTGGCAGTGCACACGTGTACACGTGTGTACATGCAGCCATCAGACAAGTTGTCCTTGTCCCTGCATTGAGATATATGTTGTCTGCCTTGTGGTATTTACAGTGTATCACTGTGATAACACAAGCTGTCTAGACACAGATTGATGGTTTTATAATTCAGATCAAGCCATGAAAAATGATGAGAAACACACCAGAAATCTGAGGCAAATAAAATTTTAAAATAAAATTTATATTCGCATATATTCAGTTTAAATTTCTATTGTAGTGTACTGTGTGTGTGTTTCTGTGTATGACAGGTATGAAGACTGGACTGACTGGACTGACAGAGAGCTGTGAAGACAGAAGACTGAAGATAAGAAGACAATGTGTAGTGTCAGTGAATGTGTCAAAGTGTATGTATGTTAATTTGAGTGTTGAGACTGAATGTATGTACAAAAAGAGTGACTGAGTTAATCTGTAATGAGGAGCTGTATATATGAAATCTGATATGTTATGAAGTGCAATACAGAGATGTACAAATAGTGGAGTAAAGAATTTGTACTGTTTGATATTGAAATAAAATATTCTATTCAAATAAAATACTGTGAATATTTAAATTTCTGTACAGTTGTATTTTATTTAAATATAAATATTATATTCCAGTCTGTGATGTATAATAACAGTACAATATCAAACACATTAAAATAATATTTATTTGGTTGTTATCATCAAACAAAAAACATATAATTGTGTATACAACACCGTTATATACAACAATCTCCCCCTTTTGATGATGACAAACAAATAAAAGATTTTGTATGCAACAGATGTGTTTAACAGTGAATATTAAACTCCCCCTATTTATTAGCTCCCCCTACAACAGAAAACTCCCCCTATAAATGTGCATGAGTGAATATGAACTGAATAATGAATTTTCAAAATTAAAAATATTTACAAAATATTCACTCATAAATCAAAATCTAATCCATTCTCCCCCTTTTGTTATCATCAAAAGAATACAGAATTTAAAATACAGATGAAACACGACCAAAAAAAAATTATAATTTCAGCATAAGAGGAAGAATAATCATCATAAATCTCAATCAGTCAAACAAAAATCATAATACTCTGAGAACAGGTGGCATATTTCACATTTTAGAGAATGACGGATTTACGATGGATTTCATACATAATGGAGAGAGTTTTAAAACAAATCATTTCCAATTATTTTCCAATAAAAATTTATAAAAATGAGACAAAAACAGTGATGGATTTGGACTATAATTATAATTTCAATTTAAGTGACAATATCATACAATCTCAAATCCCAATACCTATCAATCAACAAATCATAATACGTCATAAGATTTCAACACATTTCACAGATTAGAAAGATGGATTGATAGGCTGGTTTTTATACACCAAGGAGAATTTTATATTAATTTCAATTTATAGCATTTTTTTATTTAAGAGCACACTGACCACGCATAACTAGAGCTTGGATTTTTAAATGGGATCAGTCGCAGCTTAAATTATAAGACGTCTCATAACCATGCATAACCAGAGCTTGGATTTTTAAATGAGGTTAGAGACCCTCTTATATATTAATTATATTTTTATCATTTTCAGCTTTAAAAAAAAACTCCTCGGTATATGAAACCAATATGAATGGCAGAAATGTGGTTAGTATAGAAACGGACTGTGAAATAAATTTATAAATTAATTATATTATGAAATATGACCAACTGTACCGGGATTATTGAAAATTTTCAATTGACACTAATTCTGAAAAATAACATAACCACAATTCCATCACAAATATTTTCACTGTTTATTCAAGATGATTTTAAAAAATATTAAACTCTCCATATTTAAAAAAATTATCATGGATGGCAGAATGATGATAGATAATGAGGATGGTCGTGAAATAATTGCCAGTTCAAAGATATTATAATAAATATTCAACCATCATGAAAATCCAGATAAAATCTCCTCTTGTTGTGAAATATATTGCAGTCATAATTCATCACAATTTCAAATTCTGATATATTTTGATGAATTATAAATACAGAACAATTTGGATATTGATTTCAATTTCTGAATGAATAATTAATAAATAATTCTAAAATTGAAAATCAAATACAAGAGGAATATGCTGATCTATACACGACAAGAGGGAAAAAATGTGTACAAGACAAAAAGAGTGTGTGGATTTATACATGGTGAAGATTTGAATCTAAGTACAGATGGGTGAGACAAATATAAGACGCTTCTGATACCACTTGGTGTCTCTATTTACGAGGAATTTTAACATGATACTGAACAAGAATGTCATAGACAAAAGAATTATTGAGTACCAAGCCCAAACAGACGAGGTAATAGATTATGCACATGTATCGGAGCAGCAAGCATGTGATTCCAGAACAAACTTTTTTTAAAGCAGTATCAGAGCAACACAAAAAAAATCAATATCACAACAGACTTGTCAGTCGATGTTTCTGAAGGTCACAAAAAAAATATTCCATGATCCATGATTATAAAATTTAGTTTATTTGAAATCATTTGAGGAAATGTGAATATATCAGGATTTAATGAATCAATCATACAATATTATATTTCAGATTCAAGATATGTGTGCGATTCAATAAATCAATAATTTCAAATGATTTTAAACAAACATATATTAAAATCAAATAACCATGAAATAATAGAGAATTTTAAGACCATATTTTCAAAGAAATTTTCATAGGGATTTCTGACAAACCCATAGGGGAAAAAAATCATTTACATCAGGTTTGATAGATATTCATGATCCAAAATAATTTATTTGAAATCACTTGAATCAATGTCAAGTTTTGAAATATAATGAATCAGTCACACAAGGTTGATAATTTCAAATTTAGGAGGTGTGTGATTATTCAAAATATTAATAAATTCAGATGATTTCAAATAAACAATTCTAACCATGATGATCATGAATAACAATGATTTTCAAGATGTATCACTGAGATTCTAGACAATTTAAAATTTCCAAGCCAATCTAAAAAATAATGGAAATATCACTACTGATAAATAATGGAGTGTTGTAATGAGTGTAATTTTTCAAGTTTTTCTAAAATGAATTAGAAGAATCTCAAAACAGCAACGATGTGTGAATTTCCATTAAACTTTCAGATCTTCAAAAGTTTAGAGTTCTAATTAACAGTGTTAAAGATATGACAAGAATACATCAACACTGTTATGAATTCAGAAATCAGAAAAATAAACCTCGAAACAATTGCAGATATTTACAAGATTAAATTCAGGATATGGGAATGATTAACACACGATGATTTTATACAAATAAAGCATATTTCCAGAAAGATCATGAATTCTGCAACTGGAAGTTTAAGAAGTACAGACAAAGAAGAATATGGCAGTGTCAAATAAAAAAACAAAAACAGAAGGAGATAGAGGAAGGAATAAAAACAGAAAATAAAAACAAACAAAGAGAATATACAAAGATGAGTTTAGATCATACCAGAATTCAATGTAAAGCAGAATCTCTAACTCAACAGATCTTGGCCTAAGGAACTGTAAATGACACAGAATTATAGACAATCTTGATTTCAAATTTCTTTTCAGCACAGCAGTTCCTCAGCCACCTTCGGTACCTAACAGTTTATAGAATCGAGTGGTCTAACAAAGTTTGTAAAACCACTCACAGTTGTATTCATAGCTTTAGGTACCCAAACCTGCTTATATAACAATCCGTTAGAATCAACTAGAGTACCCTTTGTAACCCAAATTTGTTTAGTTTTTCCAAAAATCATTTTATTTCTTTTTAGGATCCAAAATGAATTGTTATCAAACCAATTCTTATCTCGATTGTGATTCAAAAAACTTTTGGAATTTTTAAAATTCAAATTTTCAGAATGACTCTTCTTGAAGCAGTTTAAAGAGTTTTTGAAATCACAAGAGTTCAAACTTTCAAAATCATTTCTTTTCCCAAAACCAAGACCATTTTTATGACTAGAAGAAAATTGATTTTTCAACAACATATTCAAAGATTTTTCACCAATTGAAAAGCGTTTCAAACTCAATTCAAGATTGTTGATTTTGGATTTAAGATCAGAATTCTCTTTCATTAGATTCGAACAACGATTAATGCTGATCTTTCTCTTTTCAGTATTATTCTGTTTCAAAATCAAATTTTCGTTTTCAAGCATTTTAACTTTGGTCTTGGATTCAAAGATCTCTGATTCAAATTTAATTTGTTTTTCAGATTCAAGTTTCTTGAGATTTTCAATCTCTTTTTCAAGCTCACTCAAAATCAGATCTGTTTTCAACAAACTATCACTTTCAGCAATTTCAAGTTTGGAATTTTCGATAGTTTTAAAATTTTTAAATTCCTTTTGAAAAAAATTGTTTGCATTTTTCAACTCAATCTCGTTATCTTTTAAAACTAGAATTTCTTCTTCAAGCCTTTGAATGTTATTGTTGAGATGAACGAGATCTGTTTTTAATTTCAAACAATTTTCACAATTAGAATTTTCAAATTTCACAACATTTTCAAGTTTTAATTCCAAACAATGAATTTTGCTGGTCAGCTCATGATTTTCAGTTTTCAAAGATTTGTTTTTAGATTGGAGTTTATCAACAGATTTCGTTAAATCAAGACACATGTAAACCAAATCTTCATATGAGAGAATTTCTGTTTCAGCATTTGTTGATTCTCCATCATCTGATTCATCTGAAGTTTCATCTACATGACTTGTTAAGCATAGATCTGAATCAAAGTTGACATTATGGGGTTTTGAGCTGTTGTCAGATTTTCCATACAACTTGTTGAGAGTTCTCCAAACTTCCTGTGCAGATAAACAATGACAGATAAGATTAAACTGTTCAGTGCTAAGATAGTCAAATATAATTTTCATAGCACGAGCATTGAAATTAATATCTACACTATCAAACCCATTGATAATAACATCCCAACATTTAATATTAACAGATTTTAAATAAAATTCCATTTTGGATTTCCAGTTTAAAAATTCTGTTCCATTGAAAATAGTTGGAGATGAGCTGGACTGACTCTCTATCGACTGACAACTAGGAATCACCATTACTCTAGAGTTAACAGAATACCTGGCTCTGATACCACTGTTGGATCTAGAATAACCCTAGAGGGGGGGGTGAATAGGGTTTTTCACAGTTTTTAACTGAATTAAAAATCAAACGAGATAAATAAAAATAAACAGATCACAGAATATAGCAGAAACAGAAATGCAGAAAATAAATCACACACAGATATACCCAGCTTCGGCAAAACCCTGCCTACTGCTGCATTTCTAAGGTTTCTACTAGGTGATAGAACAGATCCCGCATACAAGACCATGTACACTCGCAAACCCTGCTCCTATTCTAACCCTACGCTCAAACCCCTAGACTGATCGATATCCCCTCGATCAGATTTCCCCGAATTACACCCCGTAATCCGTAACCCAGATTTTACAGATTCTAAAACTGACAGTCAACACCCTGACTGATACACCCTAGATTTTACAGACCTAGAACTGACTCGGTTCAATTTACAAAACAAGTTGAAACAACACAAAAATAAAAACAATTAAAAACTAAAACAATAAAGAAAAACCCTAGGACTTAAAAAGAGGGGTCATCCCCTTTTTCAAATGGAAAAACATGGCCGGCCCTTTTTTTAATTGGTCCACCCCTTTTTCTTTTAGCCCGATCTCTCTGGAATATTAAAAATGGCGGCTTTGACTAGGGTTTCTTTGGTTCCTCCAAATCAAATCGCGGCCTTGACGGAATTGGTTAATCTCTGAAGCTTGAACTCGTGGCTTGCTTTCTGATGTCGATTTGCTTGAGCTCTCAGTTGAACGAAACCCAACAACTTGTGAGTTATTCGGATTTAATTCTTTGCTTTAATTTATTTGTGGGTTTTTCGATGGGATACATGCCGATGATGAATTTGGTGTATAATATAGGATTGTATAATCCTTTAATTGCGCTCTGATTTCAATATATGACTCTGGTCTGATGTTGCACGATTTCTTCCTTTGGTTACCCTTGATTTGCGTGTTTGATGGTTTTGAATCCAGACTTGATTTTACTGGAATAAATTGGCTTGGCCTGATTTTATGATGCTTTCCCTCTTTTGAATCTCTTAATAAAATCGGCTTTGATTTGAATTTATTGCCTTGATTAAAAACTGATTTGCTGTGATTTCTGCGACTTGCTTTGCTTGCCAAAAATTGATGCCATGTCCAAAACTGGAATTACTTGCATTTCTGGAAACATATTAAACTCTGGCCCTTCTTGAAACATGATGCTTAATTTACAAAAAGTAAATTTCCTTACATTGACTTATGCAATTTTGGAAAGAAATCAAATTATTTTGTGCCAAAAAATGATGGAGGATTATCACTTGCTTCTTTTAACCATTGTCTAAAGTGATTGCTGTATGATCCCTTGTTTATTGCATTGGTTAAAAAAAACATGAATGTGGAATGGTTCCTGCTATTTCTGGAATTAAAATTTTTGCCAGAATTGAATTTCCGAAGTGATTCTTCGCTGTCTATTTTTGAAAAACAAATTTATATTTGCAAACAAAAGGAAAAACTGATTTGCCAAAAGAACTTCTTATTTTTCAAAATATGCAGATTGCTTTGATTATAAACATGCTTTGAAATTTCATTTGAAATTCTTTCCGTAACATACATGCTGATTCCATGTATTCATATACTGCTGTATAGTCAAATGCACTTCATCATTTCTGGAAACATGAAAATACTGGAATGAGTATTGATTTCTGTGGCCATGAAAAAAAAAGAATTGATAATATGAAAAACTTGGCTTGTCTATGATCCTGAATTTCCTGCATTTGTATGTAGTACTCCTATACTCATACATGTCTTTCTGCTTGCATGTTACACCCAGTTTTCGTCTAGTTCTGTGTGCACCTGTGCATGTACCATGTTGCATTTATACCTGTTGCACCCTTATGCATTTAAACCTGTTGCATCCTTATGCATGTCACCCTTTTAACCATTGTACACTTGCTTGCCAGACTTACCATTGTTGTACCAAAACCATTCATGCACATGCTTGGATTGTGTAGACATATACATGCAACATCACTTAATTAGAAACTGCCTTTGTTTTGTTCAACGTACCAATGAGTTTTGCCATTCCAATTGATGTGTTCATACTAGAACATGTAGTTGGATGTTGATGACCATTTGCTGTTAAGTTCACTTGAACACCATTCTCACTTGACTATGATCATTCATCTTTAGTATACACATACTACATGGACT
>JASFAX010006862.1:0-29506 GCA_030737875.1 Allium sativum
GTAGTGAACCATCTGCTTTGGTGGAGAACACCACTGGAGCACCACATTCCGAGATACTTCTCCTTATAAACCCTTCTCGAGAAGCTCCTTAACTTGCTTACTGAGCTCCTTTCTCTCATTTGGAGCCATGTGTCTAACAGGAAGAGCTACAGGCTTTGCATTATCAACAAGATATATGCGGAAGTCTATTTCCCGCATCGGAGGTAAGCCCTTTACCTCTTCAAAAACATCCGGATATTCCTGGACCACTCTAATCGACTGCAAATTCTCAATAGAGGCATCAAGCGACTCTAGATAACTAAGCATAACAGCATTCAAGGGATTACAAGAAATTTCGAGAGTGTTACCGATCCGAGTCAAGAGCCTAACCAATCTTTTCTTACAATCAAGAATGGCACCGTTACTGGATAACCAGTCCATAGCTAAGATCAATCCATATCCTGAGAAGCCCAGAACAAAGGCACTACATCTAAATTCAACACTTAGAATAGAGATTTTCAAATCCAAGCAAACCATCGACAAATAAGCTGAGCCCCCGATTGGATTTGAAAAAACCAAAGGATCTTCTACCATACTGGTGTCTAGGTGCAGAGATTCTACTAAAGTAGATGAAATAAAGGAGTGTGATGCACCAGAATCAAAGAGAGTGCGAACTGGATGATCATATAGATAAACTAAGCTTTCTACAGAAATATTTCTACCTCGTTCCTGTGGAGGTGCCGACAGCGTGTGAACCTGCCCCCCTGAGGTGGATCCAGTCCTTTTTCCCTTCCCTCGCTTCTTTGGGAAGTCCTTAGCCAAGTGCGCAGTCTCACCACAATGGAAACAGCCACCATTCATCTTCGCCTTCTTCTTTCTGCAGTCTTTTGCTATATGTCCCACGATGCCACATAAATTGCACTTTCTCTTTTCACGGGATTTGTTGTTCTTCCCGCCTTTCTTGAAGTCTATTTTCTTAGTTTGTAGACCCTCTTTCTTTTCTTGAGGCACTTCCGCCTTTGTCTCTTTCTTGCCTTTATCTTCCTCGTGTAGCAGCGCCATGTCCACCAAGCTTTCATAGGTCGCTCCCATGGGTATATGGGTCATAACAAGGCTGTGTAGAGGCTCATTCATACCCTTGATGAAGCGAAGAGCCTTCTTGTGTTGGGTGTTTACTAAATCCAACCCAATTCCGGCCAGCTGATTAAACTGATTGACATACTCCTTGATCGTCATACTTCCTTATTCGATAGTTTGGAACTTCTCCACTTGCAGGTTTCTTTCAGCTTTGGAGAGGAATTTCATCTCAAACCTCGTCCTGAAATCTTCCCAAGTTTCCACTGGCCTCTCAGCTTGGGTAACTTCCCACCAATAGGAAGCTTCATCTTTAAGCAACCACACTACTGGCTGTATCTTGTGCCTGTCGTCAACTTCGAAGATGATGAACGAATCTTCGGTCTCCTTCAGCCAGTTCCTTGCTACCACAAAGGATTCAGTTCCATAAAAGTCCTTTCGACCCATAGCTTTGAAGTCTCTACATATCTTAGCGAAAGTATTTCCATGAGGAGGAGGAGGAACTGCTGCCACTGTGGGAGGAGGAATGTTTTCTGGGCCCGCACCATTGGCCCTAGCCTCCAGGTACCTTCAAAACCAACCGGTTATCGGTACTCCTTCCGGAAGGTTACTATCTCCAGACATGCTGGAACAAAAAGGAAAGTATTCAAGACAAGAGGATAGAGAGATAGTGCATATGGCTTTGGGGAATTATGCCTTTCAAAAACAACGCTTTTTCTTGAAAAAGATGCTTCTTTAAACTTATTTTTGAAAATAGTTTCAAAAACTTTTATCTAGTCTGGTAAATCTATGCTCTGATACCAAGTGAAACACCCCCACTCTCCATTAATGTCACTCACAAAGGGACTGCCTTAACTTTGGTGGAGGTTTGTAAGTAAAAGTCATTGATAAATACAAGACAGATATATAAACACACATATATATAAGCAGCGGAAAACAAACAAACTTTTATTTCATAAATACATGTTCATACAAAACATTTCCATAACTGTCACATAATAACTTCCAAAACATTACATCATCATTTTTGTCTTGGTTATCAAATAAAGAAGCATAAAACATAATTAAAACTGCATAAATCCCCATGATTGTGTCCAACAGCCATAGCCAAGGAAAGAGAGTCCAAAACCGTACATCTACTATCTTGAAGCTTGCAAAGAGTCTAATTAAGCTGAGTTGTTTCCTCCCTATGGACCTGGGGGAGGGGGGAAACGGAAGAAAATAAGATGAAAGAAAATGGGGTCAGACATAAAGCTTGGTAAGTCTAGTGAATCTTCAGTATGAGAATAAGAGTAAGGGTATGATAAGTATAAACTGGAAATAGGGAAGTATCATAGACCAAGATAAAGCAGTTTGAATCGAATATACTATCGCACCCACACTATATCTTTGCACCTACTTGTATTGTCTTAACTGGCACCCCATGCAGGAGGTAAAGTGATCCTTTTTTTCTAAAGATCGGCTACTACTCGCATAATCATCTATGTCTTACGACCCCTAAAGATTGTAGATACCTATGCTAGTCCCACCATGGGGTGTATCAAGTCCCATGGTGGCGGCCCGACACAATACTAGAAATGCATAGGTTATACTACTGGTGCCCCAGTGCCCTGTTTGTCTGCTCCAAAATGTGTGCACGCTCGCACTCCGTTAGAACCAACACTGTTGCACCCACCACCGTCCCTTTGACCACTTAAAATCATCCCAATAATCGTGCTCCACCCTGTCTTGTTTCAGGGTACCATGATACCTAATTGGTTTAGTGCTGAAATGGGTCCCCGTTACTAGGGTTTTCTAGTTAAACACGTTAAGTGGTTAAGTGTCTGTATTTACCTAACCCCACAGTTTAATTAACATGTTGAATTGGTTAAGTGTTTTAGTTAACTTAACCCTACCGTCCTGACAGTCTGTCCTTAGCTTTTTAAAGGACCGACCACTCACATTAGACAGGTATTGTTATGGTTACTGGATGTGCCGGTCGGTTCCGGGCAGATTTACACCGTAACTCAGTCTAACCTCAGGTCCTTATTGGGCTTCATGCTTAACCACCCACATTGGATAGGTATTTTTGTGACTACTGGACAGCCTGGCGAGTCCGGGCAGGTTTACATCACAACTCAATCCAACCTCATGTTAAGCATACTCGTATTTTCTAAATTTACATATTTGTCTTTATTACTTGTTATATGTAAATTAAATATTATGGCCCACTTTCCAAATTTAACATTTTTGGTATAACAATTTATACCGTTTAAATGCCACCAATTTTGGCATGTGACAAACATGCCAATTTCATATATTTTTAAATTTTCCCAGCGTTACCCCATCTAAATATTAGGCTAACAATCCTAGCCTAATTTTACGTTCGCTTGATTTTTAACATATAATATTAGGCTAAAAACTTAGCCTAATTTAGCGTACACAACATTGGCATAAGAGATTCATAAACATAAACATGACATATGTGTAAACTTGGCATTTTTGGCATAGTCAATATGAACATCATAGGCGTGAACTTGCAAAATAGTCAACATATATGTCATAGGTGTGAACTTGCAACATAGCCTAAATCAACATATATGTGAACTTGCATTGAAATAGGGGTCTAACCAAATAGGTGTCACATAAATTAGCATATGATTTAGATAACGTAAGCCTAAACATGTTTTGGATCTAGGCATAACATCGAACATCAATAGCATATGACAAGAATATGACATTTTCATAAGTATGTCTAATTTTATGACAAGGGTGTGAACTAGATCCAATCATATATCTAATTACAACATGAAACATGTATTAAAGTGGATCTTGGCATGGATCCAATTAACTTGCAACTTTCTTACAAACATACTAGCATGTATGTGAACATAATTGTTTAGGCATAAAGGTTCTAGCATATATATATACATGAAATCTTAATCACATACAACCTATATAATCACATAAACATATAGGTGTCGATTACAACATGAACTATACAACTTGCATGTGATTCTACTTGTACAATAGGATCAATATCAACTCAATTATACCACAAACATCACAATACCACAATCATTTCAATACAAAAATGTGAATTAACATCGTTGTTACACAATAACACAATTCCATTTCCATTTTACATCGAATCAAATCCTAACTTTTATTCACATCGGAAAATCACTATACTTACAACAAACGACGGTCTTGTTTTCTAATTTCTGAGTTCTGAATTTGAATTGCTTTCCTTTGGGTATACTAACGTTGATTTGGTTATTGTTTTAACTTTAATTTGGCCCATCTCTAAGCTTTTCTATATGTGGAGGCTCCTCTCAGTTTTCTCCCGACAGCATGGCGGCTCCATCTCTAATTTCTTATGTGAATTTAGGTTGGAGTCTTAAGTTGTTTATAGTGAATTTCAGATTGATTTGAGTCGTCATATGATCACAGATGAATCTAGACCATTCACTTCGAGAGGATCCAACCAAAATGTGACAAGTCAGCCCTAGTGACACAGCCAAGCCTCAGAAATCGACCAGAACCCGACCAGGCCAGCCAGGGCCAAACTAGGTCGATTGGGCAGGTCGACCCCTAGGTCAACCTGGTGCCTGGGCGGGAATTTTCCGGCCCAGCCCAGTTTGGGTCTGAATTCGAAATTTGAACTGAATTTTGAACTGTTTTAATTTGAATTTGAATTCTGAAACTTCCGGAGGTCATAACTCCTTCATACGGAGTCCGATTCACGCAAACTCGAACTTTATCTCAGGCAGAATTCCGAGACGAGCGCAATGGCGCAACCCGTTTTCCTTAATTCTTTCAGTAAGGATTAATTATATTTAAATTTGTTAATATACAGTTAACAGAAAATTCGGGGTGTTACACTAAATATGTTGAATCTGTTGAAAAGCTGAATGATTGTAATTTGTGTATGAAAATCCGTAGGCTCGATCTAAGATTGAGTAAAACATGATTAATTTGATTAATCTGTTGTGATTTGAAAAGAAGTCAAATCTATTAAATTGACAGAATTAGTCTGATGGTTGTATAATCTGTAATGGAGTAAACTGGTTAAAATAAAAATGCCGAGACTCGAGGTTAGACTCATGTTTGCGGTAGAAGCCTGCCCGGACCCTACCGGCATAACCAGCAACCAAAAACTGTTAGTCTAATGTAAGAGGTCGTAGGCATAACTAAAATATGCTTAGACATGAGGTTAGGTCTGGCTTGTGGCAAAAGTCTGCCCGGAACTGCCCGGCTTATCCAGCGGCCACAAGCTACCGACCTAATGTGAGAGGTCTGCGCATTAATATTTAATTAATGCAAATCTGAGATAAATATGATGTCTAAAACGTGTTGGGTGGATAGGGCTAAACTAACTGGAACGATGAATTAATAAACCTGTTTCGTGAATCTGTAGGCCCAATACAAAGTTAGACAATCTGTAAGTCTGTTAAAACCATACATCTGATCTGTTAGTCTGAAAACATGTTGACTTGATTTTCTGGTCTGTGAACTTGTTGATCTGAACTCTGTGGGCCTAAAAATTTGTAAACAAGTTAATCTGAAATCCATTAGTTTGGGGACACAAGGTTAGGAAGGAAAATACTTGTGTCATCTGTTGTTTGGGACCCATATTAGTCAGTAACCCTTTCTGGTATATAACTATGACCCAACAGTAGGTAGGGTTCAGGCACGCTTACTGAACTAATTATAAGCGGTTCATTCTGATAATGGCGAGCGGTGTTGATGGTGCGTTCGAACCGGGTCATGTGCGTGCATGGATCTCGGTCTGCCTCTGAGGATGTAAGACGCCGTGCCATCTGTAAATAGGTCTGTGTCATTCAAAGGTTGCCACTTTAGGGAGTGATACATCCTTCTGTGGGGCTGGCACAAGGTATTTATGTATTAGGGAGCCGATAGCTTGGGGTAGATTTAGGGTACACTTAGTTCTGTCTGTTTCCGTTGGGGTACCGTCTGTTCCTGTTGGGTGGTAACACTTGTCTGTTTCTGCATGGTACCGTCTGTTGGGGTGGTAAAGGCCTATGTACTAATGTACAACTAATTCTAATATTCTGTTTCCGTAGGGATTATTCTGTTTCCGTCTCTGAATCCGTTTATGTACCATCTGTCCGTTGGGAAGGTAAAGGCCCATTACTGGCACTCTGTTTCTGTATAGATTATTCTATTCTGTTTAGACATTAGGGTAACACCTAATCCTGTTCTACTAGTGTTAGTGCAGAGAAGTAAAATATAAGTAAGAAGCATAACTTGGGCTATATCATTCTGTTCAGCTTAAGTATACCAGTTACTCCTGTTGCTATTGTCTCTTATCCAGCTTTATTTTCATGTCATGATATTATTATCTGTTCATATGCTGAAAGTCACTGGACTTGCCAGACTTTATGTCTGACCTTGCTTGTTTTCGTCCCTTTTATTTCGTTTCCCCCCAGGTTTGTAGGGTGGAAATATAGGAGCTTGATTTGGATTTTCTCTGCTTGAAGTATCGCTTGGCCATGGCTCTATCTTTGCATGGTAGTTTATGTTGGGGATTATGACTTTAATAACTATGCATTCTAAAGGCTTTTGTACAAGACCGATATTTTGTACTTGAATTCTAATATTGTGATTTGAAAAGATGTAACCAAACTTATTTCGATTTCTGTTGTAATAAAGTTATTAATTTTTCAAGTACTGTTTTATCTGTCTTGTAAATTTTCGGTCTATCTACTAAAACACTCCATCAAAGTTAAGGCATTCCCTTTGTGAGTGACCTTAATGGAGGTGGGGTGTTACGATATCAGAGCTGAAGGTTACCAAATTTGATAAAAAGTTTTGGAAAACTATTTTCAAAAAGGTTTTTAAAAAGGAAGTATTTTCAAAAGTAGAGTTTATTTTGAAAAACATAACCCCCAATGCCATAGCCTATTTTCCTATCCTTTGTTTTGAATCTTTCCCTTTTCTTCCGTTTCAGCATGTCTGGGGATCTTAACCTTCCGGAGGGCGTACCGATACTTGGCTGGTTCAGGAGGTACCTAGAAGCTAGGGCTAATGATGCAGGCCCAACAAACATCCCTCCTCCTCCAGCTGCAGCGATTCCTCCTCCTCCTCCGCACGTGAATACTTTCCCGAAGATATGTAGAGACTTTCGAGCCATGGGTGGGAAGAACTTTAATGGAACTGAATCCTTCGTGGAAGCAAGGAAGTGGCTCAAATAAACTGAGGATTTGTTCGTTATCTTCGAGGTGGACGATAGGAAGAAGATACAGTTGGCAGTATGGTTTCTTAAGAACGAAGCTTCTTTTTGGTGGGAGGTCACAAATGTATAGCGTCCGGTAGAGAGATGGATGGATTTCAGGCACAGGTTCGAGATGAAATTTCTCTCACGAGCGGAAGAGAGTCTATATGTAGAATGGTTCTTGGCATTGAAGCAGGGGGATTTATCAGTGAGAGAGTACGTCAACAAGTTTAATCAATTGGCAAGATTCGGCTTAGAATTGGTAAATACACCACATAAGAAGCCACTAAGATTTGCTAAAGGTTTGAATGAGCCGCTACACGGATTGGCGATTTCCCACATTCCTATGGGGGAAACCTTCGAAAAATTGGTGGACATGGCATTTATGCATGAAGAGGAAGCCGAAAGTAAAAGAGAAAGAGGAAAATCTTGAAGGACCACATAACAAGAAGGCGAGGCCCAAAAAGGAAACTCAAAAAAGGATGAAAAGGCCGAAGATAAGAAGGAGAGGAAGTGCTTTACTTGTGAAAGCTCGACCCATCTGAACAAGGATTGCAGAAAAAGGAAGGGCACTTGCTTCAACCGTGGAGAAATGGGGAAACGGGGGCAAGGGCAGAGGGCAGAACCCACTTCTGGAGGACAAGTGAATGCTCAAGTGACTAGTAGATAGAGTAGAAATAAGAAAATTTATGTAGAAGGTTTATCTGATTGAGAAGTTAAAAACTCTTTCTGATTCTGGCATTTTGATTCTGTAATTGAAACTTTGCACTTTAATACTAGTGTTGTTTCTGGTTTCGTTATAGTCTCAGACCCCATAAGGGTTACGACTTATCTGTTTGTGATTAGTTGGGGTTTGAGGGCATCTTCATTGGGCGTTAAGTTGACCATGACGCATACATTCTGAATTTTTATCATGCTTAGTTTCCTAAGAATCATTTGGTAATCTGATCTGTATTAGTAGTATGTAGGTTCCTGAAAAGGATAGGAGTTTTTACTCAAAGTGTGAAATAGATTTCCAGTTGGGTATTTGTTTAGTGGGAGTGATTCTCTGAGTATTAATCAGATGTTGATTTCGGTCTTCGGGGTTGATACTTAGGAGTTATTCTCTTAAACCGATGTCTAATGGGAACCTAGATTTAGTTTCAATTATACTTGCTTCTATCACTCGACTTTATCCTTCGACCTTTAGGTAGAAACTAATGGGTGTAAACTTGTGTTTGATACATGTTATGTTTGATGGTTGCAAGTGGTTGCTAGTGATTGCTCGTGGATGCATATACACACACCAGGCACTAGATCGGCTCAAAAACACTCTCATACTGCATATGGACGTGTGTGCATTTTTTTTAAAATTTTATGGATGCAAAATGGTTGACTCAGCACATGGATGTTGCATATGAATGAACGGTTGTGCACTCATATAGAAATGATATGTATCAAATAGGAAAATTGCATACATGTGGGACTCATGGCACTAACATAATTCGCATTAAGGAGGTCAATTGAATCAGTGGACTGCCTGATCTTTGCATTAGATAAGTACATATACACACACTCTTGCATAAGTTCATACAACATTAGAAATCTTTTAAGGACAATGGCTTCTTATGATTGATGGTTGATTAGATGGATGATTGGATGATAGGATGCATTCTTCTTAACTTGAAGATTTCGGGGACAAAATCCTTTAAGGAGGGGAGAATGTAACAACCCGTATTTTTATAACATTTTAAAATCGTAAATCAAGGCAGAATTAAATTTTAAAATAAGAATCAGGGGAAACGGGTTGCGCAATTGCGTTCGTCTCGAAATTCTTCTTAGAAATGAGTCCGATTTTTCGAGAAATGGAGTCCGTATGAGGGAGATATGACCCTCAGAAGTTTCAGGAATTTTCAGAATCGAAAACAGCTCGAATTTCGAATTTGAAATTCGAATTCAAACCCCAGCGCAGATTGGGCGGGAATTTTCCCGCCTAGGACTAGGTCGACCTGGGCGTTGACACTATGGTCGACCTCCCAGGAACCAGGTCGACCCTATGGTCGACCTGGGGGTCGACTGGTGCCAGAACCCAGTTTTGAGCCAGGGTTCATTCTGATGTATCTGGTCACGTTTTCAGTCAAGATTTGCCCGCCTAATCCTATATAAACAGCCCCTAGCCCCATTCTCTTTACACCATTCTTCTCTCCTTATGTTGCCTCTGAAATAATAGAAATATATAAAATAATGGCGTCGCTACTCTGCTGGGATCAAAACTACAACTAGTGCATCTTCTTCCAAATCTGAATAAGATTAAAAGAGAACTACTACAACTCTTCTTCTATAATCCAACCAAGGCAAGTGCAGTTATTTTCCGATATGAAATTTAATCATGATCTTGACATAATTATAAAACTGAATCGGAGACTAGGCCCTTTTTCTATTTATCAGATATGTTCCTCTGTTTTATTATTCTGTTTGTTCTGTATTTCTTCCTCCTTTCTTTCTTTTTGTTTGATCGCCAGGCCACCACGAGCCTGAGCCAAGTCCCATAAGAGACGAAAGCATAAACGCTAAATTTGGGAAGAATATTGAATGAGGCATATCTGGGCAAAATCGATTTGTAACTAATTTGAGGACCCAACGCATGTTGTAAATCTGGACATAAATTTGAGACATATTGCATAAGATGATTTTTGACTTGGAAGAAGAGGATTATAGTGACTTAGAACATAAAGAACATATTTCATAATTTAAGATCTGGATCTGGGCATATTAAATTTGATAGTTTGTCATTTGGAAGTAGGAGAATTAATTTGCACATGACTTAGGTGTAAAAACCTATATTAAGATTTGATGACTATTAAGTGTGAATACACCTAAGTAAGGTTTTTTTTGGATATGTGACATGCATTGTAATCAATGGCTATATTTGGCATAATTTATATGTGAATCACGGTTAGGGTTTTTGGGGAATATTTTGAACTATGCAAGTTTAACTAGAATTTGGGACATATGTTATATAGTGGATTATGACCATAATTTAGGCATATAAGTTTTGGCTTACTTTATGAATTAGGCAAGATATGTGAATAGGACTTTAAGGAATGTTTAAATCGGTTAAAACTGTTATCTGCTTAATATGTTAAATTTGCCTAATCTGCTAAATCTGTTGCCTGTTTAATCTGTTGAATTGCCTAAACTGTTAAATATGTTGAACTGCCTAATGTGCTAATTATGCCTAATCTGCTAAATCTGTTGAGTTGCCTAATCTGCTAAATCTGTTGAACCGCCTGAGCTGCTAAATCTGTTAAATCTGTTGAAAAGCTAAATGATTGTAATTTGTGTACGAAAATCCGTAGGCTCGATCTAAGATTGAGTAAAACATGATTAATTTGATTAATCCGCTGCGACTTGAAAAGAAGTCAAATTTATTAAATTGATAGAATTAGTCTGATGGTTGTATAATCTGTAATGGAATAAACTGGTTATAATAAAAATGCTGAGACACGAGGTTAGACTCATGTTTGCGGTAGAAGCCTGCCCGGACCCAACCGGCTTAACCAGCAACCGCAAACTGTTAGCCTAATGTGAGAGGTCATAGGCATAACTAAAATATGCTTAGACACGAGCTTAGGTCTGGCTTGTGGCAGAATTCTGCCCGGAACCGCCTGGCTTATCCAGCGGCCACAAGCTACCGACCTAATGTGAGAGGTCTGCACATTAATATTTAATTAATGCAAATCTGAGATAAATATGATGTCTAAAACGTGTAACCAAACTTATTTCAGTTTCTGTTGTAATGAAGTTATTAATTTTTCAAGTACTGTTTTATCTGTCCTGTAAGTTTCCGTTCTGTCTACTAAAATGCTCCATCAAAGTTAAAGCATTCCCTTTGTGAGTGACATTAACGGAGGTGGGGTGTTACAAATACCCCATCAAACCAATATCTACTCTAAGATCTCACAACGCTCCTTATTTTTTTACTTTAGAACCGTCTTCTAATTCGCGGTATATTATGAGGAATTTGAGGGACAAATTTTGAGCAATTTGGGTCGTTCATTTCTAACTGACGGCGCTCTAATAAATGGCTAGGGTTTTGCAAAGAAAATGGTATATATAATATTTATTTAATATTATTTTAAATTCCAAAAAGTGTGATTTTTCATTCGAACTCCAAATCAAACCCAATGACTTTCAACCATAGCCAAATACCACTCATTCCGAACTCAATGGGATATGTTTCGTAAGCAAATTCTACTGTTTCAGTTAGTTTATATTAAAATTAAAATATAATTCAATATATATATATTGATTTAAACGTACATTTTAATTTACCGGGGCCACATTTTGACTCCGAAAATTACAGAAAAATAAATCTAGCTATGTTTTGATGATATGGTCCTAACAAAACTAATTTCATCGAATTTGGAGATCTTGTGAAGATGATCATTTTCCAGTCGATTAAATTCAAACTAAAATTGACCAAACACATTTAAATTTTCCACACTCACATATTGTTTCCAAAAGCTATGAAAATTGAAACCTAACATAATTTGACATTCCGAATCCAACAAAAGTGGTTTCGTCGAAAACGGAGGTCGTTTGCAAAATGGCTATTTTTAAGGGCTATATATTATATTAAAGGTGCGTTTTTTACATGTCCCTATTACAATTTACAATCTTTCCACGTCCCTCTCTTGTTTACTCTTCAAACCCGGTCCCTCTTTTTTACTACGCCTCCTTCAATTCTGGCTAGAAAAAATTGCGGCATGTAGTAAAAAAAAAAACTAAAATCTAGAAATTATACAAGGAGTCGACCCCAATTAAAAAAAATTGCATACATGTATGCAACTATGGCCAAAAATTGCGCATATGTGCGCAACTATTGCATAAAGGAAATTCAGCTAACGTTTTTGCCTGCAGATTTGTTATACACATGTGTGCATGTTTTTCTTTTCTTTTTTTCTTTTTTTTTAATGCATACTTCAATGCAAAAAAAATGAAATGAGTTGCATTGCTATGAACTATTGCACATTTTTATGCTGGAATTATGTAATAATTGCACTGAAATATGCAAGTAAATCAACACAGATGCAAAACCTTGAATACATGCACATATGTATGAAAGAAAATTCATATATTTGCGTAATATTACACACTTAACTGCACTTTTTCGCTGTTTTCTGCTGTTTTCTTGTTTCTGCCGTGATTTTTGATGTTTTTTGGACTGAATTTTTTGTCGAATGCATAATTTATTTTGATATTAATTTATGATTTTTTTAATATCTTTTTAACCTATTTTTGAAATATAGGGACCTAATTTATACTAAGTTTACGACCGGATGTGAGCCTAATTAAGTTTCGTTTTAGGGATGTGTGCCTAATATTCACTTATATTAAAAAATATATAAATTCCTTAGTGACTATTTTAAATTTTTAAATGGACATAACTTTCAATTTTATATTATGAAATCTCAAATTTTCACATTCATTAGAAAGATATATTTAAACAGATTCAAATGTTTTTGGTTTTACTGAAATTCGGTTTATTTTGAATTCTGTACATTCTATTGAAATTTAAAATCGAATTTTCAAACTACCGCATCATTTCAGGCTCATTTTATGATTAAAATATATTTATATGCTCTAACTTCATTTAAAATAAATTTTTAGTCGTTATTATTTAAAATAAATCATTCTAAATATTCAAAACCCATTAAAATAGCTAAATTAAAAATTTTAAATTGGTTCAGAATTTTTGGGTCGTTACAATCTCCTCCACTTAAAATTTTTACGTCCTAGAAAAGGAACGGAGCTGAAAGTGTTTAACTAACCAATTCAACTTTCATTATGGCTTTCATTCTTTAACTTTTCAGTTTTTAAGAATTTTCTGATTTCTCAAAAATTTGGCTAACACCCTAAATTTTCAAAAAAATTCGCCATAACCTCCTTTGTACGAGTTGATCGGTAAAACCGCAACTAGCCTCACAGGGACCTCATCAATCCAAAAGAAAAAGAAAAAGCCAAGCAGCTAGCCAATCGGCTCATAAAATCATCAAACCCAATAAATATAGTAAACATGTACCTATTTGTCAGACATACAAATTTATTCCTCTTTTTAGCGCCCATGCTATGACCTGTTCAATATATACACATGCACATATATGCAATTTTAATAATTTTCAGTTCAGTTTAGTATTTGATTCGATTGGGCTAAATTTACCCTACATTCTCTTATTGGTTTTACTACTCCGATATTTTAATTAGTTGAACTAATAATCACACATCACAACCAGCAATGTAATAGCCCGAATTTCCGTACTCTTTGAGTTGACTAATAACCCCACACGTCCAACCGAAATTGCATAGAAATACGAATCATTATTAGAAAGAAGTTAGAGGATGAGAAATAAAAAGAAAGAAATATTATAATAGAAGAAAACGAACTCACAACGTAACGAATAACATATATTATATAACATAATCTTTGAAATACAAATCTGTTTGTATATACATACCGTCATCAGAGCACGACAGTTATTCCTGGAACAGTTATAAACACCTGTTTCTAGAGACAACACAGTATACAGTGGAAAATGTGAGAGTCTATAGCTAACTGATGAAGCCTCCTGCTTCAAGCTCCTCCAAGTGAATCTGTAAAATCCAGACTACTTGATTGCCTGTACAAATTTGGGCACCCAAGAGTTTAGGGAAAACAAACAAAATAAACTCTAGGTCAGTCATGGGACTGGTGTGAGTAAATTCCAATCATTTGTTTAACTTTCAAAATCCTTTTGAAAGAAATGATAATCGTAAGACCGATCCACACATAAACACGGATGGTTTTTTACCTTACGATGACTAAAAATATTTTTGATATCAAATCGAATGATATTAAAATAGTGTATAAATTAAAATAAACAGAAATCTAGCGGAACACTTGCATCTCACGCTCCATATATAATATTAAATCAAAAACCGCAAGGCGCTTATTGGAGATTGGATTTTCAACATGACAAGGTATGGAACCACCTTCCGATAGTGTATCTCTAGAGGGGAATACACTCGATTCAACAAGAACGTCATGCAAGCCGGCACACACATGGCTGACCACTCATTTAACTTGAGTGTATCGAGCATATTATCACCAACGGTTGTGATCAACAATCGTTACCGAAAACATACAGCAGCGAATAGAATAAGAAGCATATGAATTTTCTCTGGATCAGGTGATAATATCCCAAATGGGAATGACCCATATGGCCGTGTTGCCTGCCCGATTTCTGTCATTTCCCGGGTGATGAGGCTTGAGGTCACAATTATCTTTCAGAACATCTTATCATCGTTTACTTTGATTGTCACATTGTCAGACATTCGTCCATATACGTTGTCCTAGGACTAGACGAACCGAAGGCACTATCCCATCAATCCTCTTAGGCATTTTCTACCTAGGATTGGCAGAACAGCCCTTGCACTTTACTCCGTCTTCAAATATCTTTAGCATAAGTTGATTCATAACGCTTATGCCAATACGGATTGGTTTTTAGATATTAAATCAGATCCCGGTCCCTCCATATTGACAACGGAGGTATAAAATAAATCAAAACCTTGATAGTCGGTGATTTAACTATCAAAGAAACATCCATACATTCAAAGGTCCTATTTCCAAATGGAAATTCTAACGATCAACCATCAATAACACTGGCATCTTTTTTTTTAATTAATTCCATAATATATTATCATTTCCCATTTTTCATTTCCCATCTTCTATTCCATTTCATAGCTTGATCGTCTCTCTCAATTCTTGGAAACCATTCCCAATATCATAATTCCTTTATTCGACAAAATATCTCTTATTCTAGTTAAAAACATTTCTAAATATTCATGAATCCTTATTTTCTATATTCATAAAATATACCCTATTAATATCGGAAAATATTTCCATATTCCATTTCTTAATTCCTATTGACCAATTCATTTCATTTTCCACGCATAGAAAATATCTCTCATTTTATTTGAGGAAACATTTCAAAATCCTTTAAATTAACGCAATATTATAAAAAACATCATTATTATAACTCAAACCATTTATGATTTATTAACTAACCATATTGCTAACCAATCTTCACTATCGAACCTTAACCATTCCTCCATCAATCCTGAAGTCAATCAAGTTGGGGTATATTTACCTCTCAGACCTTAATTGAACAACATTCTCAAATTTTAAATAGTCATAGCTCACAACTTAAAACAAAACATCGCTAATGCCACTCTCGGATTCAATCTAAGAATACTCCTCTTTTACATAAAAACATTTATTATAACGGTAGCGTTATAATCGCTATCTACAACTATTTAATTTACAAAACAATTATTTTAACGATAGCATTACAATCACTGTTTAGCTTTATAGAACATTTATTATAATAGCAGTGTTAAAATCATTGTTTAGATTTACAAAACATTTATTATAATAGTAGCGTTAAATTATTGTTTCCAAATTATTTAATTTAGAAATATCTTTTTATCTAATTCTTTAAATAAGTAAAAAAAATTAAAATTTTATTTTAAACGGAAAGCAATTAATACTTTCCCCGAATTTTACATTGTCAAATTCCAATATATATAACTTTCTTCGAATAAATCTTATATCCGATCGACATTCTGAACTTAGGAATATAACGTTCGAAATTCTGGAATAACCCCATCATTCCAGATCAACTCAATTTTTTATTCCATTCAAATTCTTATTTGAAATCTTATTGCCAAACCAAATCCCTTTATAACCATTCCCAACTACAACACATTTGCTTTTCAAATCGTTATTCGCTTAACCAAAACAATTTTCCGCTTTAATTGAAATACCATTTTAAAATATCAAATTTTCTACTTTCGAAATGTTTTTGCTTTTCACTTTTTAGTATCCCTTCTTTTTCTTATAAAATCAATACTTTGCTTATAAAACAATGACCATAACATTTTGAATGTTATAGCTTCCCATTCAATTCTATAACTTCCAATTATAGATTTCCTTCACTTATAAAATGTAATAACCCGGAAATCCGAGCCAATTTAAAATTTTTATTTTGGCAATTTTGATAAATTTTGAATATTTAAAATGAATTATTTTAAATAATAATGACGAGAAATTTATTTTGAATAGAATTAGAATGTATATATTTATATAGTCGTCGTTAGAATATGAATATTTATTTTTAATTATAAAAGGAATTGAAAATGGCGCAGTAGTTCGAAAATTCGATTTCAAAGTTCAAATGAATGCACATGATTCAAAATAAACCGGATTTTAGAGAAACCAAAAATATTTGAATCTATTTGAGAATATCTTTCCAATGAATCCGAAAATTTGAAATTTCATAGCGGGAATAAAAAGTTACGCCCAGTTGAAAATTCAGAATAGTCGCTAAGGAAAATATAGCCCTTAAAAATGGAAATTTTGCAAACGATCTCTGTTTTTAACGAAACCACTTTTGTTGGATCCAGGATGTCAAGTTATTTCTAGGTTTCAAAATTCATAATTCTTGAAAGCAATATGTGAGCGTGGCAAGAGAAAATGTGTTTTGACAGTTTTAGTCAATTTGGATCGACTAGAAAATGGCCATTTTTCAAACGATCTTCAAATTTGACGAAATTAGTTTTGTTAGGACTGTATCGTCAATACGAAGCTAGAAAATACTTTTAGTGAATTTTTAGAGTCTGTATGTGGCCCCGGTAAATTGAAATGTGCGTTAAAAATCAATATATAGATTTATATCTTGATTTTGATGAAAACTGATCTAAGCGATCGAATCAGGTTACAAAACATATCCCATTGTGTTCGGAATTTGGGGTATTTAGCAAGGGGCGACAGTCGTTGGATTTGAATTGGGGTTCGTATGGAGCGAGGGGTATTTTCGGATTTAAATAAATTAAAAATAAATATAAAATATAGGGACCAATCCTCTTTCTTCTCTCACTTTCCTCGTTGACCAAGTCAAACCCGTAAACCTCCAACGCACGACGGAAACCACTCCACACCTTCTCTCTTTGATTTCTCCTCATCCACTCATTAAAATCGCTCCACCCAGTTAAGGTTTTTGTAGAGGACTTCGAGAGCTTCGAATTCATTCCTGGAGCACCTCGTATAGTGGCGTGAATCTCGAGAACCACCTCGCTGAAGGTCCGGACTTCAACTCACCGCCGGCGATGATTTAGACCACCGAAGTGGATCCCCTCCCTGGCGCATGTGCGCCTCTCCGAGCTCTACCACGCTGTGCAATCCGATCGTCTTGGAACAACACAGATTTGGTGCAAATCGGTGACCTAGTTTCGAACCTCTTTTGAAGGTATACGGTTTATTAACTTTAAACTGTTTTCAACATTCAAAAGTGTCACAAAGTTGGTTAAACTTCTAAAAATCAAATCTTTTTGCTATCAGGTCGAAATCCTGTGAAACAAGAGACACCGAGACCGTGACGTCGTCCTCTACATTCTAGAAGAGACCGGATAATTTTTAGAGCTCGCTAAAATTTTAGGCGAAGCCGGAACCAATGTGAGAACTTCTCACATTTAATTTGTTTTCTAGTTGAAATATATACTAGGATGCAGACGGTGCTTAGTAGCACCCGACACCCGTTGTCCACTGACCATGTACGACTTGTTTGTTTGTTGTTTGTGGTGTGAATACTGATTGTGTGAAGTGGAATGGAATAAAATATTTTATAGTTAAAAATATAATTTTTAACGTGTATATAAAATAAATATTTATAAACAAATCGGACGGTTTGTTTATGTACACCCATTTGACTGATATTGATTGGGACGATAAATTTTACACATCGCCCAACTACACAAATAAAAATCCGTGTTTGTTGATTTGAAACCCCACACGGGTGTTGGGATGATATTTGGCGTACACTAATCCCAAATAACTAGCTATATGTTGATCAATCGATTGACAGTCTGTTATAAGCGTTAAAAATTTATATTTGATGCTTATGCAGTGTAGAATGCACTCTGGATGATGGTTGATTATTTATCGTTGCTATTATATACATGTGTTGTAGGGAATCCATATAATTAACATTATATGGTAATTGATTGGCCCTCATTCCAAGTTGGAAAATAAAGAAAATTCATGTGTTGAATAAAAAGAATATTCATGTGTTAAATAAAAGAAAATTCATGTGTTGAATAAAATATATATTCATGTGTTGAATAAAAGAAAATTCATGTGTTCAAGAAAATATTCATTTGTTGAATAGAATAACGAAGTTATCTATACTATATTACAATTACTGAGTTTAGTTTCCAAGCCTCACAACCATCCTAGCTTATCTTAAGCCGAAAGGTTGCGCTTATTAATACTTTCTTTTCTTACGAGCTTTCTCTCTCCGACCTTCTCATCAATATTCCTAAATGTTCCTAAATGTTCGTATGTCTTTTCATGCCGATCTTTCCGTTTATTATAAAAAACGCTAAAGTCGGCCTTCCCTCTTCCCACCGTCGCCGCCATCTTCGTCTCCAATTCTCTATCGTATTGTTCTATTATTACCCAATTTGTTTCCATTTACTCTCAGGCCTTTTCCTGAAATCATTCTACAGCAATAGTCTAAGCGGTTTCCTCCATGGCTCACCGCTTCTTTCCCTTCAAGTCCATACCCTCATGCTCAACCCTACTTACAGGCTTTCCTCGGATCTGAACTACCAACCGACCTGGTGGCAACTTTCTTTGGTTAATCGTTTCTTATGTTTTTCCTTCTTCTGTCATTGAAAGGTATTCCTGTAATCCAACTATACGAAGCAGTTGTCCATTTTGCAATTTCGATAGTTTGGCCGAGACCATGCCGATTCTTCTATCGCTGTAGGTATTTTCATTTTTACTTATAACTTCGATTTGGGTACTTCCTTATTTCAAGCCAGTGCTTAAATACATTTGATTCGTCTATAATAAATTGCAAACTGGAGCTTTGTTATTGTCTGCTATTATTTCGTTCGTGACTTGCTTTGGGTAAAGGAATGCAGTTTTCATTTAAACTACGAATCTTATTTTGATTGAATTGTAAGAGAATTTGAACACATAACAAACCAATTGTGTCTTATTGAATTTTGTTCTGTTTGATTTTTTGTTCAACTTATACATTATTTTGCTGATTTGTTTATAGGATGGATATTTTGTTGCTTTAAATTTATATTAAATTGTCTAATGATTATTTAAATTAGAAGTTTATCAAATGTCATTAAATTGTTTTTTCAAATGTTCATGCTATAAGAGAATTCATGGTGATCTTGATTTAATATTAAATTGCTTTGGAATATCAACCTTTTGAAACCTGTTAATGGCAGCATATACCACTGTGATATATGTTTAATGGAAGTTGCACAACACCTGGAAAATGAACACTTTAAATGATTGGTTGGTTAAACTATTCGGATGAGGAATTGTTTATGGACCTTTTTACATGAGAGTGAATTCATTTAATCAAATATTATAATCTTTATTCATTAAAAAAATTGTGCACGGTTTATATTACATGTCGTATTACAGTTTGAAATACATGCAGTTGCTTCATTTTGAAGATAAATATGTTGTCATTTTAAATGCTATTAGTTTATGTGATATCGTGAATTCAACCTCATATTTTGTAAAATGAAATCGCTTTAATAGACTATTTTTTTTTACGAAAACTAATATTTATGACTAAAAACGTTATATAAGTAAAAAATCTAGTAAAAAAAATTAAAGTCATAAGCATTAACTATACTTATTTGATTTATTTATCTCTGTTTCCAATTCCCTAATTTAAATATAGCAATTTTAAGATTATTCTACCATATGTAAATTCAACTGTGGGCTACAGGTGACTACAGTCATTTTACAAATAAATTTTTATGAATAATTAAGATTTTGATACCTCGACCATTCTCCTTCTGCCTCTTTGATACTAGGACTGCCAATCGACCCTTGCTTCTTCTTTTGCTCTCGAGCCTTTGCCATGGATCCACGATCTGATCACCCGCCGTTTGGATCAGAAAGGTATCTTTCATTGTTACATCTTCACCATTTTCAGTTTTCATCTTCCTCCAAATTCTTTCGTCATACTTATTTTAATCTACTTCTGTTTCTTAGATGTTTGTTTGGCTTCTTTTTACTGCCATTTAATCTTGCAGCTTAAAATTTTCATCATGATATGAGTATATTTGGTTTTTCTTCTGCACGATATGATTTGAAATTATGATAGACTAATTTATGATTATATTAGTGTTTGTCAATTCTTCTCATCAACAAAAAATATGACCATTAAAAAAGGAAAAATAGTCAAAAAGACCACAAGGTGCCTTTGCTACAAGCGTATTTGAACAAGTGCTTATACAGACTATCGTTCAAATCTATTATGGTTGTGAATCGAAGAAAATGGCATGTAATGTTACAATGTACATGCCAAAAACCACACATGTGGATGGCTAAAATGCGATGGTAAACATGTTTTAAATTAAATTTGATCCTATAGGGAACCATATTAATGCAAATGATAACTTAACAATATTATCAACTAACATCTAATGCTTATATAGTTTGAATCACATGATGATAAACTATATTGTTGTTTTTATATTGCTTTACAATGCAGCTTCATAATTTAGATTATAATTGTGTCCTGCAGAGACTGTAGCTTTTCCTAATGAAAGGATATATTCCCATTTTCTATACCAACTTTGGCCATCATTAGTTTCACATTGTGTTTCATCCACCTTTAACAGATTTACAATGAAGAAATGGAAGAAGTAAACACGCATTTTTCTATGGTAGAAATGCACGAAGATGAACCATCTTATAGGAAAAAACTGCAGGGGAATAAATGCATGACTAGATTATGCCTGTAATATTAAAAACGCCTATCAAGGAACAAAAATTGGATTGGAACGTGAACTCAGGTAATTTATTTCATATCAACATTGATCTAAAAGCCAAGTGATAAAAGCATTTAGGCCATAACTATGCTAGCTTATCAAAGGGTTTATGCCTTCTTCACTGACATATTTGAATTGAGAATTTTCAGTTGCATATTTAAACTGTAAATTTTAAATTGGTTACCGTAGTTGATTGAATATATTTATTGGTTTCCGTAGATGTTCCAGGTTGTGTTTTTGTTGGCCAATTCAGTAATTATATGCCTTGCTTAACAGAATCATATATCCTATTGAGGTGAAATCCATAGTTATGTTATTTTCATTGAACATAGATATGGATACCATAATAATTCAATTTCTGCCTTTGGTACATGGGTTTTATGCAAAAAATGATTTTTTTCCCACATGTGCAATTAATGTGCAGTTGAAATAATTCTCAGCTTTCAAAATGGTTTTCTATTGCGCATGTATTTTGTCCTTTTTCATACAATTTTTTAACGTTTTTCGTGCTTATAGAACTTAGTTTATGACTAAGTGGTATAGTTTTATGGAAGTAATTGGTTAAGAAATAGTTAGATTAGAGTAAGCTGTTGATCAAATTTTTTTACTCCAAATGATTACCTTTATATTTTAGAGCACTTCTAGGAAAATTCTATTTTAAACTCATCTGTTAACTGTGAATACTATTATCTGCCTCATATCCTCACTGAGCATTCATTTCTGATTGTATTTTCTTTACATAAATTTTTGATCTTCAAATTTTTAGACGAAAAACCAAATGCTCGATCTACTGATCGATCATAACTGCTACACTAATTACAAAATAAATTCTGCTATGATAATGTTTCAAACGATTATACTTAAACTGTTTATAGTAGCTAAGCATGTGCAAAAAGCATGATTTTTGAATAAACTTGGATTGTGCAACTGAAATAAATCTCTTCTTTCTAAAATGGAAGTTTTGTTTTTGCAATTGGGCAAATATTTCTCTAACCATTTTTCTCCTTTTGTTTTAAACATTTAGTGCTTATAATACTTAATTTAATACCTACCTATTTTAGTTATATGGAAGTTATTGGGAAAAGAATGGTTACCTTAGGGTAAGTCATTTATTAACTTTAGCTCAAAATGATCACTTCTATATTTTGGAGAACTTTTGGAAAGCATCATCAATTTTCAACTCATCTGTTAATTGTGAAATACCATATCAGTCTCATATCCCACATACAAGCTTCATTTCTCAATATAATTGCTTTACAAAGATTTTATCTTCATTTTTCAACAGAAAAACCAAATGTTCAATGTGCTGATCGACCCTAACAACTATCCCAACTTCAAACATAGAAATTTTCCTATGATAATGTTTCTAACGATTATATATACACACACAGGAAAAAAATCCATATATGTACTCTCACACATGTATGTAGTGTTTTTTTTTGGGTCTACAGCATATGGTCTAAATCATACAAAAATGCCAGTTATTAATAATGCATACATTATTTGTTATGAATAACCTATATGATTGGAATATGCCATCACAGATGGCAGAATATCTCATGCAAAATTTAACTAATCTTCTTCACAATTATCTGATTTGCACAAGAAAAATATATAACTTTCCAAAGTGCCTGCTATAGTTTCTCACTTTTATTTAAATTTTTTCTTGCTCGCTTGCATAGAATTATGTACATCCTTTAATATACATAAATAAGTCCTTGAAGAAAATTAATAAAAAAACCTATTAACTATATCTTCTTTGGTCCGAAAATTAAATAGATCGTATGTGCAAGGATATTAACTTTATAATTTTGGTTTTTATATTTTTAATATTATTTATTTCAATTGAAATATTGGTGCAAAATCAAAGAAATTATATGTGCTTACGTACTCAAACTGAACCTATATCTTTTAATGTTTATTTCATCGTATGGTTAGCATTATGTCAATTACATGTTTTTAATTTATTATATTTTTACAATATATGATTCTTCGAGGGGCATTGGTCAATTATACTATGATATGGGCTAAGATCATAAATCTATCATTATTTAAATATGTTATCCCCCAATTTTATGGCAGCTAAAGGCACAAAAAATGATAATTTGATCATTTTATCATATTTGTATTTATTTATTTGTTCATTTATTTTTAGCTAACGCTGGCTCAAAACTTTACAATCAAGATCTTGGAAGCGGAAAAAGGGCAAAGATTTGTAAAAAAAGATTGCATTCAAACTGTGGTTTCCTGCAGTAAGCTATCAAACTGTTTTTTCTTGGTTAATTTTTGGTAAAAAGAAAACTATTATTTAAAACTTTTTAACTATTACATTGCTGTAGTTTGGTTCTTGAATTCAGGATTTATTATTATAACTTTGGAAGATTAATTAGTGCATACATATTTGCTTTATATATTTCATTCTATTAGCTATACATTGTTTTATATATTTCATTCTATTAGCTATACATTACTTCGTTATAATTCAAATGTTATGCTTACGTTATCTCCTCATTTTAAAAAAAACTTACATAATAAATCTATTGTTCCAATGTTTCACACCCTGAAATGAGATAACACATGCTATAACACTGTTTGGACTATTTAATGTTTCATGATAGATGCATCATCCATTTGTATATGTCCACTATCTGGTTTGCATAGTAATTCAATTAAATTTTAAGTCTTGGGATAAAGATTGTAGTTGTGACATTTGCTGCCATGCAGAATTTTAGATATATATATATATATATATATTACTTTTGGAAATTGCAAATGGGTTACATAAAATGATCGATTCTTCACATGCTAATCTGACATTTGCGTGTGCACGAAGACCACACAACACACGTTACTCTGTAATATGCACTCCAACTAAATAAGGCCTTCTACAACTGGCCTGCGCTGAAAAAAAAACAATGATCGTAAATCCAAGCCATGTCACAGGACTAATGACAAATATGAGTTTAGTGTATGTTTCCAAGCAGTAAAGATGTCCATAATCATAACCTTGCCAAAATAGCTTCTGCAATTGAGAACATAGGGGATCAAAATGGGTCAAAAGTGTGTGGGATATTTGTCTTACTGCTCTGAAAGCCCCTCAAATCTGGTTAGGCTTCAAAGAAGGGGTTTCAGAATTTATGGAAATAACTGCTTTTTGTGGAGTTCATCCGTGGATTTTTTCAAAGAGGGTAAGCATTGTTTGGAATTCCAGTTTAGATTTCCCATTTGAGGTTCGTATATTTTCATGTTTATATTTTTTTAGCGTTCAACACCTAGATGAACTTATAAAGGGCACATGCCATTGTTTATTGATGACAAAGATCATCCAATCATATAGGATACCTGAAGAATGCACTAACTTGCATTGTCTGCTAAAGATTGAGAAATTCAAACTATAATTATTGATGGTAGTGTGTGGTTCATTTAGTAGGTTATCTGCTTTTAATTCTTACATTTGAATATATAAATATTCAGCAAAGACCAATCGGTAATCTTTGCTCTTATTTTTTCTCATTACTCTTAGAAATCATAGATCAACGGGTCATATTCAATATACTTGCTATGTGTAGGCTGAACCAGATATTATAATAGTTGAGTTTTAGTCTAATTGATAGTCAGCTCATATTATATTATACTCATTAGGTGTAGGCTCATAATTCATTATCCGTAGGCTGGCATGTCAATAATAGTTGCCACTCACTTTGAAATCTACTTTTTCGCATTTGTTTGCATAGGCTAAGTGGTGTCACATGACAAATGCAATTATCAATGAACTAACAAAGCTCTGTTAGCAACCTGCATTTCAGCTCTTATGGATTTGGATCAATATGAGAGCAAGACTAAGTACTTGAAGTCATGGAAGACATATTATAGGTTGAGTTTGTGAAGCTTGAAGGAATAAGGGAAAAAATTACTTAATATCATGTGTATCCTTATTCATGTGTACGTGGTACTATATGTAATGCATTTTAGTGCCAATGTATTTTTTAATGAGAATAAAGCATGCAGAAACCTAATGTTAATATGGATTTGTTGCCTAATTTTGTTAAAGATCAACGTAAGTAACTTATATGTATTATTCAACTGATACGTATTTACAAATTGAAGAAAATTAACTACATGTATAATGGTTATATTTAAATGTTTTTCGTAAAGATTCTTCGTATGTTCGTGTCATCTACTAAATCATTAGTTTCCTGGGAGAGAAAACTAAATTTCCCGTTATTGGTATATGCGTCATGGGGAGAATGGTAGAACTCTTTGCATTTTCATCTTAACTTTGTCATTTTGTATTAATCAAGGAGTAACAATAGATGCACCCACAATTAATTATTGATCCATCAAACATAATTATAGTTCATGTTAACTTATTTACTAATCCAAACCAACATATCAAATGCCTTTTATCCTTTTTATTTCCCTGAACTCCACTTACCATTATGCAACTACCTTTAGGCTAAAAGTGAATAGTTAACGTTTATTTAGTATTATGTTCTACATCGGTTTAATGAAGGCTTAATGAAATATAATTTAAAGTAATTTCAAAACAAATAAAAGTGGAGCTTAAATACTTTTAAATTCTTGAACAGAGCTGCAAGTGGGACTGTTGTTCTTTATCTCTTACATGTTTTTACTTTCTAACCTACTTGAAAACTACACAGATTGTCTGTTCAGAGTGTATTGAATTTATTTAGCATGATGTTTTATGATATTTTTTTATGTTTTTATGTGTTATAGTTTGTAATGCATCATATAATATGAAAAATCAAGATTACACATAATATCTATTATTATGTACATGTAACTTAGTAGTTGATTTAATTAATTTAGCATACTAATACATTTAGCTTTAGCTATTTTAAATTCAAAATGATTCTGGAGTCAAGCTTTGTGCACGTAAGCGTCGCCGGAAATTTTTGCACTACTACTCCTATAATTTATCTGATCAACTGGAATTGATTTGTTTGCCTCATTAGGCCATTGATCTCATTACAATGGATAATCTGCCATTGCCCTTTCTTCTTGAAACATCATATACATTATACAACGACAAAAAAACTATATGTGTAGTTTCACGGCAACACAACTATTTCTCATGATACTTGGTGTAACAGCAATAATATATCTATATAATATATATTTTTACATTTTATTTAATAAGTGTAGATTTTGGTTATAAATAAATAAAAAAGAATTCGTAGTCATAACATTTTTATTTAAAGTTGTTTTGTTTGTGTTGTTGATGAATTTGGTATTAAAATTTTATCCAAGGGATTCAAAAAGAGATGGTGCGGCGAAAGGTGTACATCAAATATGGGATTGGGTAATGGATGAGAGTAACAACGAACATCAAAAATATATCTAATGAACAATGTATACCAAACTAAAGAGATAGAGGTGCATATACATACAACATGGTTACCAGATATGGTAACAGTGAGCATCGAGCTATTAAACCAACTCTTATGTAACGTATAAATATTTAGCTTTAAATATACCTGGATGTTTCAATTACTATAATATGCGTTTGGTAACAAATATCATGCTAGGTTTTAGGGTGTAAGGCACAATAAATCACAAAATTTGACATAACTAATATTGATAATTGAATCATTTTGGTTTTACATTGGGTGAAAACCAATAGGGTGGAATTATTCGAATAACCTATGGATGTTTACATGTTTTTGAATAATATTTCATTACACCTAATACATACCTTATTTTTAACAACCCGATGAGTTGAAACAAAGAATCATGTCTTCACACCGCTCTTTATTCGAAGGGGTTATAACATTTTGTAGTGATGACATTCCATTATCATAATCTATAAGCACATGTTCATTATGAACTATTTCCCTTACTTATAATGTTGATTTTCAACATATAAGCCGTTGTTATGTGTGCCAACAAAATAACAATAATAAAATATCCTTATTAGTTTAATATGATTTTCCCAGCAAGGTCACATTGCTAATCAACCATTTGTGCAATGACCTAAGTGCGAAGCACGGGTTTGAACTTGTTGAAATATATAAAGCCGTGTTGATTAGATATGCGCCATATTGACGTGCACGATATCTATATCGATTTCATTCATTTTTATAATGAATATCGAAAAGGAATTGATTTCAAAATATAAAATTTTGAAAATACTATCATTTATATATCGATGATATGGAATATTCAATTTTGATTTGAAATAGAATATGAAGTTGAAATCATTTTGAAAACGAATTTAAAACAATTTATAAAATATGTTTTAAAAGGAAATGGACGAAATATATATAAGATATATTATATATATAATGGCCTGAATAGAACGCGCCACTCTGCGGCAGTTCGCGAATTTCGACCATTGACTCCGAATGGACATTATGGGAGATCCGACTGTCGGATTCTCCTAAAATCGGAACCGTTGGGTTTATATCGAAAAGAGCTTTCTAACGAATACAAGAAATTAGAAATCTAATGGTTGGATTTGGAATTATGTCCAAATCAAATTTGGAAAAGGTCGCTGTAAGTGCAGTTCGATGGCCGTTGATGGAAATCGACTATACGGGCCTTGATAAAATTATTAAAAATAGTAGTAATTAGTGTAAAATCATTAGAAATGATTTGGGAAGAATTAGGGTGAAAAATTCCATATTTGAAAAGATAAAAATAGATTTTTATTGAAATGAACTAATTTAGAACTAGAATTTTTATCCCATTTATTTTTAAAATAAATAAAGTGGATTTGAAACAGTTTTGAAAATAACCAAAATTTCCAATATATAAATTGGAAATGTATTTGATTCGAAATTATCTTCGGAATATTTCGATGTTGGATTTCGTGATTATACGGATATTGTTGTGAAAATTTGAAACATATATTTATATAGTTATTTCCAATAAGATATTTGTTGGTCACAGAATTTGATATTGAATATAAGCCGATATATTTTCTATTCAGAGCCTTGTATTTAATATCAAATGGGATTTGGGTTTGTCGTGAATGGTGTCTTCATTAACACTGTTCTTAAACCCAGTTGAGAAAAAGATTAAATCTTTTTAATTAATTTAATGAAGTATACCAATTAAATGGTATTTAATTGGAATTGAGTTTGAATTGATTTTTGGATTTATCGTTAACGGTGTTTTAAATAACACTTGCTCTTTAACCTGATAATTAATGGAATGTGAATTTGGTTTATCGTGAACTGTGTTTTAACGACATTCGTTCTTTAACCCGATTTACAGTGAAATGTGATTTGGAATTTATAAATCTTTTGTTAAGATTTAAAGGAGATTTTCCAAAGTAAAGTTTTCCAATTTAATGAAATAAATTGGAATGGAATGGAATTCGATTTGGTAATAATCGAAGTGAATTTCTGTGGAGGAAGACAACTAATATATCTGGAATTTAAAAGGCTTTGCCGTTATTCCATTTATATTATTAGTCGGATATGGAAGTTTTTATCGATTGTATATATCGATTTGTTTTCCATGAAGATTCCATTGTAAATGGAATGTGATTTTGGGTTTATCGTGAACCGTGTTTTAAATGACATTGGTTCTTTAACCCAGTTAAAGACAGGAAATGATTTCGCAAGTTAAACAATCATTAATATTGATTTTTGGGAAGATTAAAACCAAGTGGAGTTTTAATGAATCTTTAATTGGATTGAAATGATCGAGAATGGAGTATCACTAGTTTTGCTCCAGGCGATAGTTAAATCTTTAATTAGATTTGAACGTGAAATGGTGGTGTTAAATATGAAGTGTTACTAGTTTTACTTCATGGGATGAATAGTTTGGGGTTGGGAAATTTAAAACAAATGGTTACTTCGGTAAGGTTCGTAAATCCCGACTAGTTTGGATAAACCCTAATTTGGTTTGAATTGATATTCAAAAGAAGATTAAAGAATAAATTTAAAGAATTTATCTTTTATAAAATTAACGGGAACCTTTCCCAAAGTGTAAGAATATTTGAATAAAAGAATATTATGAATTGGAATGAGGCGTATGTTGTGTTTGTGTAACACTTGTTTATTATATACGCGAGTTATTCAGAAAGACCGTGTTTATCCCATTCTGAATAACTGATTCGACGATGTGTTGAGGATGAAGACATTGTTCAAAGACCGGAGGTCTTCACATCGTTTGGATAATTACTGATGATCTTGATTGGGCTGTACGCCCAAGAGGAGGGAATCAGTGATCGTCCAGACGTACTTGGAGATCGACAGATATGCGAGGTACAAGGTGCCTCTGGTTTCATTTAGACCTAGAACGGACTTGTAATAATCAATGTAATGTTCTTCTGTTTGTGTTCCGATGTGGCTTGTCCTCAAAACAATCAGGGGT
>JASFAX010006863.1:0-29502 GCA_030737875.1 Allium sativum
GCATACAGAGTCGGAATTTGACGAAACCAGTTTTGTTGAGACCGTAATGTCGAACTCTAGCTACATGTCCAGTTTCGTGATTTTTAGGTACCGTCTGTGATCACATGGATTTTTAGAAGGTGAAACAGATATAAAAAGGATAAAAATAAAATATCTAATAAATATCTAAAAATATCTTGATATTTTATCCTACCTATAAATACACTACTTAACACTTAAAACCTAATTTCATCAAACAATTTTGCGACGTCGTTTTCCAAACCAGAATACCAAAGAAAAGAATGAAAACCTCCTCAATCAAAAATCGATATAAAATCAAATCAATCTCAATATATCTCGTAACATATAGATTTATACTCCTGAAAAGATTCTTTACATTGCTGTGCTAGTTTCAGCAAGTTCGACAGTCACTTTCGTGGTTGGATTTTTAGACAGTGAGTTAGGGTTCGGGTTTAAAACCAAAATAAAGAAGTTGGTTTCAATTGGGTGTTATATTCGGGTTGAGAGGATTGAAAGGGAGGTTGTGAGCTAATTTTCAGAGCATCCGACTTCAGAAGGGTTCGCACGTGTACTGTTTACAGCGGAGGTAGCTGGCGACGCGGTCCCCAGATGATGAACGAGTTGAACTTGGTTGGTATGGGAATAGAGAGGGGTTGACGAGAAGTCAAACGGTGATTTTAGTTTTTGGATTCATGGAGTCGAGAGGGAGAACGCAGCCTTGGAGTTTTGAAAATGACAAAGGCAATATCTGGAGGATGGGGCTATCATCGTGGAAGAAGGACTGTCAACCGGGTTTGGGTTTAACAAAGAAGAATGGGCCGAGTTTGAGTGGGTGAGGCCCAATAGTTTATTAACTCAAGTTTATCTAGTTTAAATATTTGTATTGACTTGTAATATTAATATCTGCTCCATACGAAATCAGAATTTCAAACCGTAAGTTGTGTTGGGATCGTATGGACGGGAGCAACACAATGAGATAGGCCGGGAGTGAATCCGAGCTCGTTACAATTTATGGCGATATAAATTGTCCGACTGAGTCAAATAATGCAAACCAATTATTTAACGGTTAATGCACCAATGTGAGTAAATCTCACTAACTCTGAACAGTTATAATTTCATGTTGTATTTTTAGAACTGTTAAATCTTGGCTGATTGACTGTGTGTTGACTGTTTGATTGAACTGCTAGTCAGTTAGTTAAATTTCTATATTGATTCTGGTTAACAGAATATATCATATGGAACTGAAAAGTGATGTTATCTATATTGTTTAACATCTGTGATGCAGGGAGAAGGTTGTAGGAATCCGACTGGATTCCTCAACATTTATTTACTGTTTTCATATATTGTGATATATGATGTGATGTATATCTGTTATGGATTATGTGTGTTAGAATGATGTTGAGCATTGTTATTCGATATTTTAAATATCATAAAAGATACTGGGATGTAAAAAGAATTATTTCAACGTATATTTAAATAAAGGGATTTTATAAAATCAACAGATTTTATAAAAGGAAATATTTTGAAAGTAAATAAAAGGGAAAAATGTTTTTAAGACGAATAGAGTTTTATAAAAGGGAAATCATTGGTAAAGTGAAGAACCGTTACTAAATGTAAATCTTTATCAATGAATAGTTTAAATCGAGTTAAAAGGAGTTAATCGATGTTAGTTTAATCAAAAGGAGTTAATCGATGTTAGTTTAATTGGAATGAGTTAATCGATGTTAGTTTAATCGGAAGGAGTTAATCGATGTTAGTTTAATCGATTAGAGTTAAATCAAAAGGAGAGAATCGATGTTAGTTTAATCGATTAGAGTTAAAGTAAAATGAGTTAATCGAATATAGTTTATTCGAATAGAAAGTAAAAGGAGTAAATCGAATATAGTTTATTCGAATGGAAAGTGAAATGAGTTAATCAAATATAGTTATTCGAATAGAAGTAAAAGGAGTAAATCGAATATAGTTTATTCGAATAGAAAGTAAAAGGAGTAAATCGAATATACTTTATTCGAATAGAAAGTAAAAGGAGTTAATCGAATATAGTTTATTCGAATAGAGTTAAAGGAGTTATCGAATATAGTTTATTCGAAAGGAGTTAAGTGAAATGAGTAAATCAATAGCGTTAGTCAAATGGAGTTAGTTGATAAGGGTTAATCGAATAGAGTTAAGTGAAAAGAGTCAATCAAATATAGCTATTCGAAGGAGGGTTAAGTAAGGAAGTTAGTAAAAGGAATATAAAGTGAACTTTGCCTATTTCAAAGTTAGAAATGTTGTTCAGTTAAGGTCTGAGAGGTAGTTCTACCCCAAATTGATTGGCTTCGTTTTTAACTAAGGAATAGTTAAGGTTCGGCAGTAAAGGAAAATGGTTTGAGTTGGCATAGCGATGTTTGTTTAAACATCTATCTAAGTTCAATAGAGAAGCTTTGGAAATGTTTTTCAAATAAGAAACCAGAAATGTTTTCTAATAAAGAAAACAAGAAATGGAAATGTTTTCCATTGTTAATAACGTATATTTTCCCAATTTAGAAAATAAGAAATATTGAATATAAGGAAACAAGAGATAAGTAAATTTATGAAATAAAGAGATAAATGTTGAATGACGTTTGATCGATATAAATTTCCATTTGGAAATAATATCGTTGTTTGCACACATGTTTTTCTTCGATAGTTAAATCACAGACTATCGAAGTTTTGACCATTTTAACGTTGTTAATATGGAGAGACCGGTTGGATTATTATCCAAAGAACCACTCTGTATTGGCATAAGCGTTGCGAATCATATATGCCAAAGGAAATTGAAGACGGAGTTATGCAAGGGCTATCCTATTTATAGAATAGTGCCTTCGGTTCATCCTGTTCCTGGGTGACTTGTATGGACGGATGTCTGACAAAGTATTTCCAGACGATCACGTATATTGATTCTCCAACCGTACCAAGAGTGGAAGCGGAGAAGGAAACTTCTTTTAGCTAACACATAATGTATGGTTGAGGACATCAATCGGTTATTTGATGGATTTGACGATGTGGCATTCAAAGTGAATCTGGTGTGATGATAAAGCATAGCTTCTAGCCTCATCAAACGGTAAATGATAGAAATCGGGTAGGCAGCATGGCTAAGTCAATCGCACCGAAGTAGGGTGTATAATCACCTGATCTAGATTTTCATTTAATTCTAAAAATCTTTTGTTGATGCTGTCCCATTCGGGAACGGTTGCCGATCCCAACCGTTGGTGATATACATTCGATACACTCAAGCGAAATGAGCGGTCGGTCATGTGTGGCCGGGTTGCAGGATGTTCTTGTTGAACCCAGTGTATTCCTCTCTAGATGTACACTAGCGAAAGGTGGTTCCATACCTTGTCATTGTTGGAAATCCATTACCCAATACGTGCTTGCGGTTTGATTGTATACTATATATGTAGAACGTGAGATGAAAGCGTTTCTGCTAGATGATTATTATATTGTGATTGATAGACATTATTATAATATCAAAAGGTCTTTGATATAAAGATAATTTGGATTCTCATAAGGGAAAAACACGTTCCGTTATACGGCGTGGTCTTATGAGATATCGATTACCTGCTTGAACTGTTTTAAACTGTTTTACTCACACCAGTCCCATGACTGACCCGGAGTTTATTTTGTGTTGTTTTCCCTAAACTCTTGGGTGCCTAAATTTGTACGGGCAGTCAAGTAGTCGGGATTTACAGATATACTGGAAGAGCTTGGAGCAGGAGGCTTCAAGATCATATAGCTATAGTTATTTCCGCTGTGTTGTAAGTGCTGTACTTTGATAATGATATGTATATTCAAGTACAGATTTGTACTTCAAAGTTATGTTATGAAATATATTTATTCGTTTCGCTGTGAGATTCATGTTACTCTGATATTGTGTTCTTCTTTTTCTTCTATTCTAAGATTCTATCTTATCTTTCCTCATCCTCTAATTTCTTTCACTAATGACTGGTATTTTTTCGTTGTTTGGTTAGTCATCATTGAGTTTATGGCGATAACCAAAGTCGTCAAAATCCCGGGTCATTACAGTTGGTATCAGAGCTTAAGTTAAGTGAATTACCTTGGCTCTGTGGCGTGACTCGGTAGAGATAGGGTTAGTAATACCCTAGACTGAGATTGAGTGTATATATATGAGTGAACGTATTTGTTATTGATATAAAAATTGTTTTATATTGTGGAGATTCATTGTTTGAGTTGTTTATGGATTCTAGTCGATCAGTTTGATCCACTGTATCGGTAGGAGTTACTAAACACTCGAATACGATGGGTCGTCACGATATGTTTTGAAAATAAGGTAAATTATAATAAGTTTACCCAAAGTATATCTTGATATAGAGAAGATATATATATATATCAAAATTATAATATAATGGATATATTGGTTGTTATTATAATCGAGTAAGACTATAAATTAAACGGTTATGTAAATAACCAATCAAAATTCATATAAGTGAGATATGTGAAATAAGATGAGTTAAATTTGAAATTTAAACCAGAAATTGAATTAAAACTCTGGAGAATTGGATAAGTGTTTGTAAACGAATTTGGATTAAAAATAAGGAAAATTTAAGCTCCTGGGAGATTTTAAATTGTTTTACAAGCAGTGTGGATTATATTTTGAAATGAATTTCAAAGTGGAAATGTTTAGAAATGGTTTTATAGTATTGAACTCACTTCGATCGCTGGAAAATAGATTCTGATGATGACAGCTGCTTCATCAGTATTCATTTTCGAGTTGTAAGTGACGAATTACTACCAGAGATACTGTTTTGAATTTGTTTTGGGAAAGACAAGTTGTGTTGAATTTCAAAATGGGATTTATAAAATAGAATTTGAATAAAGAGAATTCAAATAGAAATTGAATATAGAAATTCAAAGGGAGTTTGAATATATGATATTCAAGGGAATTGAAATAGAAATTGAATATAGAAATTCAAAGGGAGTTTGAATATATGAAATTCAATGGAATTGAAATAGAAATTGAATATAGAAATTCAAAGGTGTTTGAATATATGAAATTCAATGGAATTAAAATAAAAAATTGAATATAGAAATTCAAAGGGAGTTTGAATATATGAAATTCAATGGAATTGAAATAGAGTTTGAATATAGAAATTCTAATGGAAATTTGAATATAGAATTCAAATGGAATTCAGATATAGGATTTGAATATATGGAATTTGAATATAGAATTCGAATGGAATTTAAACTATAGAATTTGATCTATAGAATTTGAATAATAGACGTGATATAAAATTTGAATAGAAATTGAATATAATTAACTAAGTCGAAGGGGAATTAGTTAATTGAGTTTTGAATTTGAAGTTGAATTTTGAAAGGTGAATAGGATTTGTAAATGGATATTCGAAATCGAATATAGAACTTAATTTGAAATTTGGATTCAAATTAGTTGATAAGCAAGTTAAAATATATTTGAACATGTCATGTTCAAATATAAAAGTGAAATAGACTAAAGAGTTAACTAACAAATTAATTAACGAATTGAGTTAAAACGATCAGGTATAGTTAAATAGATTGGGCAGGTATAAATATACATGAGATAGGTATGGATAAGGTATGAAGGTATATAAATAGAATGCTCGATGAAAAGGTATGTATTTAATTCACATATGAGATTTTATGCGCCGTATCAGCTAGCCGCTTGGCTTTTCTTTTTCTTTTTGATTGGAGAAGGCCTGTGTGGCAGTTTGGGGATTTTCCGGATACTCCTGGTACAAAGGAGGTTATGGCGAATTTTTCCGGGAATTTAAGGAGATAGAATATTTTTAAGAAAATCTGATAACTAGGATTTTATATATCAATATATATGGAAGTCGATAAGGAAGCGAACTTAAAAATAGAATAGTATAATAAAAAAAGGAAGACTAAGAATAAAATCTAGTAAGAATAGAAAGAGGAAGCGTATACGTGTTTAAAAGTGAATAAGTAGTTGTATGGTATTGATTATTCGAGTAAGTAGTTATATCTGTTTTGACGTTATAAATGTTATTCAGTCAAGGTATGAGAGGTAGTTATACCCCAACTTGATTGATTTTATTATTAACAAATAGTAAGATTTCAGGCTCGAAGATCAATGTTGAATAAGAGTTAGTTGAATATAGTATTTGGGTTGTCGTAACGATGTTTTACACAACATCTGTTTTAACCCAAATAAGTGTAAGCTTGGAAATATAATAAAGAATATATATTTCCTAAGTATAGAAATAAACGAGATTGGAAAAGAGATAAGTAATTGGAATATTTTCCAATTATAAATAGCATATATTTTCTAAAGTTTAGAAAATAAAGGAAGGCAATATTCAGAAATGTTTTCCAAATAACATAAAAGGCCAATATAGTTATTGAAAATATTTGGTTAACAAATATTGATAAAGAAATAGAGAAGGGATTTAACTAATGGAATATTAATTAAGGGCTCAGTGACATGTTCAAAAGGAAAATTTGATTTTTGAAAAGAGTAAACTGTTTGAAAGCTCCTTGGGAAAGACTGTTTGAATTAAAAACAAATTTAACAGATTCTGTGAAAGCAAAAATTGAATTAAAGTAAAGCCAGTAAAGTGGTAACTGAGATTGAATTAGAATGATATCAAGACAAATTGGATTGTGACATTCAAATTTGAAGTGTAATGTGATAATCAAGTTAAGAGTTGGGAATTGAGAAGAAACTCGATTTGAAATGATATTTGGCTCGGATATAAGCGAATGGTTGTGTTGTGGATAAAAGCAGATTGGAATTTGATTGGGATGACCCTTGTATCCGCTGAATTGATAACAGGTGGAAAGGATATAATGATATATCGACAAAAAGGTACAAGTTTATATTTTTATTGGATATAAGATTTATGAGCCGATTTGGCAAGCCGCTTGGCTGTTTGATTTTCTTTTGGGTTGGAGATGGCACAGAGAGGCGAGTGGGAGTTCGACCGATTGACCAGTACAAAAAAGGTGCTGGCGAAATTTTTTAAAAAAAAAATTAAGGCATTGGAAAATTTTCAGGATTTTTGAAAATTTTCGATAATAGAAATTAATTAATAATTTAATTGAAATTAAATTGGTTCAGTTGAAACTGAAGTTAAGAAGTGAACAAATATGTTCTAACCAGTCAATAAGGTCGTTCTCTACCTTTTAGCAATTTCGAGGACGAAATTATTTTAAGTGGGGAAGATTGTAATAACCCGCATTGGCAGAGGTATTATAATTAATTTATTTAATTATATAAATGGTGGTTTAGTGAATTAAATGGTCATGGAATTAAATAATGGTCAATATTTAATTAAAAATAATAAATTAAATAATATATTTAATTCCGAAATAATTAGAACTGGCTGAAATGGCGATATGGTGTGAAATGGGCAATTCAAATTATATAATTCAGTTTAGCATTAAATTTGAATAACGAATATATTATATAAACGAAAGTTTGAACGTAGAATTATAATACAATTAAAATAGAGCTCGAAATGGCGCGGCAGTTCGCTATTTGGCGATTCGAACTTCAACTGGATGTACAGGGTCCGTTTTAAATCGAATTTCTGTGAAACAAGAAACGTCTGGAGCTGGTGAAGTATATCTTTCTAGTGGAAGAGAAAAATCGGGATTTCGTCGTGTAGATTTTGAGTTACGTCCAAATCAAATTGTCAGAAATGCAGCACCCTGACCATAACGATTTAATTATATTTTATATAAGGATATAAATAGAAATCGAACATCGATATAACTCTGACGATGTAATATCGAGTTGTAAATCCATATAGGAATATTCCTGAGCTGTGTGGTATTCCACTGTGAATATATACGATAATATAAATTTATTTATATTTAATTTAATTATATTTATATATTTAAATGGGTCATTCAGAGCTGTAAAAATAAGCCACTTTTGCAAACGAAGTCGGAATTCGGCGAAACTAATTTTGTTGGATCCGCAACATTGAATTTTTGCTAGATTCCAATTTTCGTGATTTTTAGGGTCACTGTGTGGTCGTACAGATTTTTAGAGTGGAAAACAGTAAGTATTTTGACAGTTAAAAATACACTGTGTGAGCATACGGAGTCGGAATTTGACAAAACTAGTTTTGTTGAGACCGTAATGTCGAACTCTAGCTACATGTCCAGTTTCGTGATTTTTAGGTACCGTCTGTGATCACACGGATTTTTAGAAGGCGAAACAGATATAAAAAGGATAAAAATAAAATATCTAAAAATATCTAGATATTTTATCCTACCTATAAATACACTACTTAACACTTAAAACCTAATTTCATCAAACAATTTTGCGCCATCGTTTTCCAAACCAGAATACCAAAGAAAAGCATGAAAACCTCCTCAATCAAAAATCAATATAAAATCAAATCAATCTCAATAAATCTCGTAACATATAGATTTATACTCCTGGGAAGATTCTTTACATTGCTGGGCTAGTTTCAGCAAGTTCGACAGTCACTTTCGTGACTTGATTTTTAGACAGTGAGTTAGGGTTCGGGTTTAAAACCAAAATAAAGAAGTTAGTTTCAATTGGGTGTTATATTCGGGTTGAGAGGATTGAAAGGGAGGTTGTGAGCTAATTTTCTGAGCATCCGACTTCAGAAGGGTTCGCGGGTGTACTGTTCACAATGGAGGTAGCTGGCGACGCGGTCCCCAGATGATGAACGAGTTGAACTTGGTTGGTATGGGAATAGAGAGGGGTTGACGAGAAGTCAAACGGTGATTTCAGTTTTTGGATTCATGGAGTCAAGAGGGAGAACGCAGCCTTAGAGTTTTGAAAATGGCAAAGGAAATATCTGGTGGATAGGGCTATCATCGTGGAAGAAGGACTGTCAACCGGGTTTGGGTTTAACAAAGAAGAATGGGCCGAGTTTGAGTGGGTGAGGCCCAATGGTTTATTAACTCAAGTTTATGTAGTTTAAATATTTGTATTGACTTGTAATATTAATATCTGCTCCATACGAAATCAGAATTTCAAACCGTAAGTTGCGTTGGGATTGTATGGACGGGAGCAACACAATGAGACTGACCGGGAGTGAATCCAAGCTCGTTACACTTTATGGCGATATAAATTGTCCGACTGAGTCAAATAACGCAAACCGATTATTTAACGGTTAACGCGCCAATGTGAGTAAATCTCACTAACCCTGAACAGTCATAATTTCATATTGTATTTTCAGAACTGTTAAATATTGGCTGATTGACTGTGTGTTGACTGTTTGATTGAACTGCTAGTCAGTTAGTTAAATTTCTATATTGACTCTTTTTAACAGAATATATCATATGGAACTGAAAAGTGATGTTATCTATATTGTTTAACATCTGTGATGCAGGGAGACAGGTTGGAGGAATCCGACTGGATTCCTCAACATTTATTTATTGTTTTCATATATTGTGATATATGATGTGATGTATATCTATTATGGATTATGTGTGTTAGAATGATGTTGATCATTGTTATTCGATATTTTAAGTATCATAAAAGACCCTGGGATGTAAAAAGAATTATTTCAATATATATTGAAATAAAGGGATTTTATAAAATCAACAGATTTTATAAAAGGAAATATTTCGAAAGTAAATAAAAGGATAAAATATTTTTAAAACAAATAGAGTTTTATAAAAGGGAAATCATTGGTAAAGTGAAGAACTGTTACTAAATGTAAATCTTTATCAATGAATTGTTTAAATCAAGTTAAAAGGAGCTAATCGATGTTAGTTTAATCGAAAGGAGTTCATCGATGTTAGTTTAATCGGAAGGAGTTAATCGATGTTAGTTTAATCGATTAGAGTTAAATCAAAAGGAGAGAATCGATGTTAGTTTAATCGATTAGAGTTAAAGTAAAATGAGTTAATCGAATATAGTTTATTCGAATAGAAAGTAAAAGGAGTAAATCGAATACAGTTTATTCGAATAGAAAGTAAAATGAGTTAATCGAATATAGTTATTTGAATAGAAGTAAAAGGAGTAAATCAAATATAGTTTATTCGAATAGAAAGTAAAAGGAGTAAATCGAATATACTTTATTCGAATAGAAAGTAAAAGGAGTTAATCGAATATGGTTTATTCGAATAGATTAAAGGAGTTATCGAATATAGTTTTTCTAAAGGAGTTAAGTGAAATGAGTAAATCAATAGCGTTAGTCAAATAGAGTTAGTTGATAAGGGTTAATCGAATAGAGTTAAGTGAAAAGAGTCAATCGAATATAGCTATTCGAAGGAGGGTTAAGTAAGGAAGTTAGTAAAAGGAATATAAAGTGAACTTTGCCTATTTCAAAGTTAGAAATGTTGTTCAGTTAAGGTCTGAGAGGTAGTTCTACCCCAACTTGATTGGCTTTGTTTTTAACTAAGGAATAGTTAAGGTTCAGCAGTAAAGGAAAATGGTTTGAGTTGGCATAGCGATGTTTGTTTAAACATCTGTCTAAGTTCAATAAAGAAGCTTTGGAAATGTTTTTCAAATAAGAAACCAGAAATGTTTTCTAATAAAGAAAACAAGAAATGGAAATGTTTTCCATTGTTAATAACGTATATTTTCCCAATTTAGAAAATAAGAAATATTGAATATAGGGAAACAAGAGATAAGTAAATTTATGGAATAAAGAGATAAATGTTGAATGATGTTTGATCGATATAATTTCCATTTGGAAATAATATCTTTGTTTGCACACCTGTTTTTCTTCGATAGTTAAATCACAGACTATCGAAGTTTTGACCATTTTAACGTTGTTAATATGGAGAGACCGGTTGGATTATTATCCAAAGAACCACTCTGTATTGGCATAAGCGTTGCGAATCATATATGCCAAAGGAAATTGAAGACGGAGTTATGCAAGGGCTATCCTGTTTACAGAATAGTGCCTTCGGTTCATCCTGTTCCTGAGTAACTTGTATGGACGGATGTCTGACAAAGTATCTCCAGACGATCACGTATATTGATTCTCCAACCGTACCATGAGTGGAAGCGGAGAAGGAAACTTCTTTTAGCTAGCACATAATGTATGGTTGAGGACATTAATCGTTGATTTGATGGATTTGACGATGTGGCATTCAAAGTGAATCTGGTGTGATGATAAAGCATAGCTTCTAGCCTCATCAACCGGTAAATGACAGAAATTGGGCAGGCATCATGGCTAAGTCGGTCGCACCGAAGTAGGGTGTATAATCACCTGATCTAGAGTTTCATTTACTTCTAAAAATCTATTGTTGATGCTGTCCCATTCGGGAAACGGTTGCTGATCCCAACCGTTGGTGATATACATTTGATGCACTCAAGCGAAATGAGAGGTCGGTCATGTGTGGTCGGGTTGCAAGATGTTCTTGTTGAACCCAGTGTATTCCTCTCTAGAGGTACACTGGCGAAAGGTGGTTCCATACCTTGTCATTGTTGGAAATCCATTACCCAATATGTGCTTGCCGTTTGATTGTATACTATATATGTAAAACGTGAGATGAAAGCGTTTCTTCTAGATGATTATTATATTGTGATTGATAGACATTATTATAATATCAAAAGGTTTTTGATATAAAGATAATTTGGATTCTCATAAGGGAAAAACACGTTCCGTTATACGGCGTGGTCTTATGAGATATCGATTACCTGCTTGAACTGTTTTAAACTGTTTTACTCACACCAGTCCCATGAATGACCCGGAGTTTATTTTGTGTTGTTTTCCCTAAACTCTTGGGTGCCTAAATTTGTACGGGCAGTCAAGTAGTCGGGATTTACAGATATACTGAAAGAGCTTGGAGCAGGAGGCTTCAGGGTCATATAGCTAGAGTTATTTCCATTGTGTTGTAAGTGCTGTACTTTGATAATGATATGTATATTCAAGTACAGATTTGTATTTCAAAGTTATGTTATGAAATATATTTATTCGATCCGCTGTGAGATTCGTGTTACTCTGATATTGTGTTCTTCTTTTTCTTCTATTCTAAGATTCTATCTTATCTTTCCTCATCCTCTAATTTCTTTCACTAATGACTGGTATTTTTTCGTTGTTTGGTTAGTCATCATTGAGTTTATGGCGATAAACAGAGTCGTCAAAATCCCGGGTCATTACAATAATTTGGCGATTAGAACTTTAAATGAATATATAGAATCTATTTTAAGCCCGATTTCTGTGAAACAAGAAACATTCGGAGCTGGTGAAGTATATTTTTCTAATGGAAGAGAGAAATGGAGACTTCGTCGTGTAGATTGTGAGTTGTGTCCAAATCAAATTTTTGAAAAGTCGCTATGGAATTCCTTTATAATTTATAACAATTTATTTATATTATAAATGGATTTTTAATATAAATGAAATATCGATTTAACAGGATTTTTAAATATCGAGTTATAAACCCTGATATATTTATTTTGGAGTTGTATGGTATTCCACTGTGAATATATACGATAATAATAATTTATTAATATTAAATTTAATTATTTTTAAATGTATTAATATTTAAATGGGTTTATTTAGAGCTTTAAAAATAGCCATTTTTGCAAACGACCTCTGTTTTCGATGAAACTAATTTTGTTGGATCCAGAATATTAAATTATTATTAGATTTCAATTTTCGTGATTTTTGGAGTCAGTATATGGCCGTACGGGATTTTAATGTGAAATACAGTCAATAATTTGACTTTAAAAATACGCTGTGTGAGCAAACGGACTCGAAATTCGACGAAACAAGTTTTGTTGGGTCCGTAATGTTGAACTGTAGCTAGATGTTCATTTATGTCAAATTTGGATATTGTATGTTATCACAGGGATTTTTAACAATAAATATAGACACCGATACAACAAAATTTAATTTCAAATCGAATATAAAAGTAACATTTTTTCCTATAAATATAGAACATAACTTCTAACCCTAAATTCATTTTCTCTGGTCAATGTTGTTTCTATTTTCTAAGCCGCCACACAAAAGATAAAGAACGTGAGAAACATTATCTTCAAAAATTTAAAGGAATTCAAATAGAAAGCTGTAAATTGCAGTATAAACACGTTCATATTGCTGGAAGGATTATCTTCATTTCGGCATGGGTTTTGAGGGGCTCGAAAATTTTTGCTCTCTAGGTTTGAGGCTCATGACTTAGGGTTAGTTGTTTTGGGAAATTCAGGTATCAGTTTGAAGTTTTGATGTGGTATTAGAGTTTATCATGATGTTTAGCATCAGCGTGATGAGTTCAAGCGGAATCCGACGCTGAAAGGATCGCACCCTTTTCCTTGGAGCTGCGGTTGCAGTCTGAAAACCAATGAGAGGATATTGATCGAGTTTTACGAAATTTGTTTGGAAATGTAGTGTTTTCGATGAGGTGATTTAGGTGTTTGTATTTGAATTATCATTGCTAGAAGATGAGGTAGGAGGAATTGAAATCCTCTGTGTTTATGGGTATGAGTTACAGGCGATGGGAGCTGCTGTTGGGAGGACGGTGAGTTAGAACGGAAGGTACCAGTTAGATGGAGTTTTAGTTGCGTGTTTAATGGTATTACGGGTTCGTTGAATTATGAGAGGAATGAAAATCAATGGATGGTGAGATTTCAGTTCGAATGCTACAGGGTGATAACTTAGAGGACGAAAGCATGAGCAGTGAGGTTAACTAATTAAAAGAGACGTGGGAGTCAGGAGTTATTTAAAGATTAGTTAAGGTGAATTAAAAATGTTTCAGACTAAAGTGTCTGCTTTTCTACCGTAAGATGAAGAAAATATACTTAAATTAAGGGAAGTAGGAAAGCTTGGAATACGGGAAGTGGAGGAATACTGATTGCGTTCGAGTTTGTGGGGAAGAGAACTGTTTTAAATAGGTGGAGAATAACGGGCTGATTGCAAAGGGTAAGGTCCATATGGATTTAATAAATTATGTTTAGTTTTAAATGAAAGAGTTAATTTAAGTGGTTTGTTTGAATTTGAAGTAAGTAGAGAGGGGGATATGGGAAAGGAGCGTCGTCACAGAGAAGCTTTTACGGGTTGGTATGTAATACTGGAGAAGAAGATCAGAATGGATGCGGGTTGGATAAGTGTTGGGCTGACAGTTTTGTAGGTAAGCCCAATTGATAAGAAATGAAATTTAATAATAATAAATTGCATATATAAAATGTTTATTAACTTAGAATTATCGTGACTTCCTCATACGATATCGAAATTCAGCAAAACAAGATCCGTTGGGATCGTAGGGATGACGGCTACACAATGGAACCGGTTTGGAGTGGATTAGAGCTCGTTTGAATTTATGGCAAATTAAAATGCTTGAATGGAGCTGTTGAACATTTATCGATATTTAACGATAAACCGCCCAATGTGAGTTAATCTCACAAACTCTGTACGGTTTATTTTTTTATAAATGTAATCTAGTATTGATAAATGATGATTAATTGTTGTGTGTTGATTGTTTGGTTGAATTGCTAATTTATTGACAGATAACGATATATATATCTTTAATCAAATATTGATTCGGTTTACTAGAATATTTCATATTGAAATGAAATCGATGTTATTTATATTGTTTAGCATCTGTGGATGCAGGGAAATAGGTTGGAGGGATCCAACTGGATTCCTCAATATTTATAATACTATTTGTTTTCATATATTGTGATATATGATGTGATATAAAACCTGTGATTGATTATGATGACACCGATCTGTTTAATTGGTATTTTAAATACCATAAGAAATACTGGAAGGTAAAAAGAGAATTTTCAAAGTGTATTTTGAAAATGAAATATTTATAGGAAATAAATATGATATTATAAATGAAATATTTATATATGAAATAAATTTGATATTATAAATGAAATACTTATATATGAAATAAATAGTATATTATAAAAGGTAATATTTGGAAAACAAATATTGGAAAATATAATTAAGGAAATATTTGGAAGATGAATAGAATTATATAAAAGGTCTTATATAAAATAAATAGAATTATATAAAAGGATTTATACAGAATAAATAGAATTATATAAAGAGAATTATAAATGAGATTTAAGTGTTAGAAATAGAAAGGAGATTTGTATGAATAATTCTACAAATACAAATATAAATAGAATTTGGGTTTGAGATATTGTTTTTAAATACGAAATCAAACAGTTTTGATTATATGAAGAAATGTTATTCACATTCTATGTGAAAAAATAGATTAAATTAAATATTTTGCAAATAAAATATTATAAAGGAATTTGTGGTTTGAATTCGGAATTTAAATGGAATTACTGAAATTAGAAACTGGCTGGAAATTAGTTGAGTTGAATAGCTTTCTAGGTATCGATCTGATGTTGGTTTCGGCCTCCAAGGTTAATACGTAGGGGTTTGTTCTCTTACTATTTTACAGTTAGAGACTGATATATGTGAGAAGATAGTTATACATGAATCAGAAAAGGAAACATTTTCCTAAGTTAATAACGTATATTTTCTAAAATTAGAAAGTTAATAACGTATATTTTCTAAAATTAGAAAATTAGGATTTGATGAATATACGGAAACAAGAAATGGGGAAATAAGTAAATGTTGATTGATGATTGATCGATAGAATTTCCATCTAGAAATAATATCGTTATTTGCACACATGTTTTTCTTTGATAGTTAAATCACTGACTATCAAAGTTGTTGATCATTTTTTCGTCATCAATACGGAGAGACCGGGATCAGATTCATTATCTGAAAACCACTCTATATGGCCGTTAGCATTGCGATCAAATATGATGAAGATAATTAAAGACGGAGTTATGCAAGGACTGTCCTGTTTACAGAATAGTGCCTTCGGTCTGTCCCGTCCTAGGACAAACTGTATGGAAGAATGTCTGACAGAGTATATTTAATAGATCGTGTAAGTTGATCTCTTCAAACGTATTTATGTTTGGTGGCAGAGGAATTTGTTTCTCTTAGCTGTACACCTGTGGTATTTTTAGGTAAATCAATTTGTGATTTGGCGGGTATGACGATGTTGCATTCAAGGTAAATAAAGGTGTGATCTATACGTTATGGCATCTAGCCTCATAACTAGGAAATGGTATAAAATCGGGTAGGTTGCATGGCTAAGTGGTTAGCTGCCAATTAGGGTGTATTGTCACCTGATTTACAGCCATTTACTTCTATAATCTATTTCGATGTTATCCCTTTCGGGAAACGGTTGTTGATCCCAACCGTTGGTGATAATACTTTCGGTACACTCAAGCGAAATGAGTGATCGGTCATGTTTAGCCTGGGTCATAAGATGTTCTTGTTGAACCCGGTGTATTCCTCTATAGAGATACACTATCGGAAGGTAGTCCCATAGCTTGCCAATTGGAATTCTTTAACCAATAAGCGCCTGCGGTTTTTGATTATATATTATGTATGTGGAACATGAGATGAAAGCGTTCTGCTAGATGATTATTATATTGTGATTGACAGACATTATTATAATACTGAAAGAGTTTTGATATAAAGATTATCGTTTCTTTCAAAAGGATTTTGAAAGTTTAATCAAGTGTTTTGGATTCTCATCAGGGAAAAACCCGTTCCGTGTTATACGGCGTGGTCTTATGAGATATCGTTTATTTTCTCAAACTGTTTTAAATTGTTAACTCACACCAGTCCCATGATTGACCTGGAGTTTATTTTGTTTTTCCTAAACTCTTGGGTGCCCAATTTTGTATGGGCAATCAAGCAGTCAGGATTTTACAGATATACTGGGAGCTTCGAACAGGAGGCTTCGGGATTATATGGCAATTATTTATTTCCGTTGTGTTGTAAGTGTTGTGCTTTGATAACGATATGTATATTCAAGTACATATTTTGTTTCAAAGTTATGTTATATAATATATTTGTTCGTTCCGCTGTGAGATTTGTGTTACTCTGAAAATGTTATGATGTTCTTCTCCTTCTTCTATTCTAATTTTCTATCTTATCTATCCTCACCCTCTAACTGCTTTCATTAACTATCCGGTATTTCCGATGCTTGGATAGTCGACATTGAGTTTATGTCGGTAACCAGGATCGCGAAAACCCCGGTCGTTACAGCGGTATCACAGCTGAAGTTTAAGTAATTACCTTGGCTCTGTGGCGTAACTTAGTAGAGATGGGGTTAGCAATACCCTAGTTTGAGTTGAATCTATATATATGAGAGGACGTATTTGTAGATTTTATAAAAAATATATTTTATATTATGGAGATTTGTTGGTTGAGTTGTTTATGAGTTCTGGTTGATCAGTTAGATCCACTGTATCGGTAGGAGTTTCTAAACACGTGAATACGATGAACCGACGCAGTATGTTTTGAAAAGAGGGTAAACGAAATAATTTTACCCAAAATATTTTGATATAAAGGACTTATATTGGAATGATTATAATATATTGGATATATTGGTTATCATTATAATCGAGTAAGATTATAAATTAAATGGTTATGTAAATAACCAATCAGAATTTAGATAAGAGTAATATATGTAATCAGATGAACTAAATCTGAAATTTAAAATCAGAATTTGGAATTAAAGTTCCTAAAATTTGGAAAAGTGTTTGTGAATGGATTTGAATTAAATATATGTGAATTTTAAAATCCTGGGTGATTTTAAATTGTTTTACAAACATTAGAAGGATATTTTGAAATATATTTCAAGATGGAAATGTTCAAATAATGGTTTTGAAAACTGATATAGCATTGAACTCACTTCGATTGCTGGAAAATAACTCTGATGATGCTGGCCACATCATCAGCGTTCATTTTCGAGTTCTAAGTGATGGATTACTACCACAGAGATTGGTTTTGAATTGTTGTGAGAAATAAGTTGTTTGAAATCCGAAGAGGAATATTTGGATTTAGAAAAGAAAAGCTGTTTAAAATACCCAGGAAGAGACTGTTTGAATTAAAAAGAAATGTGAGAAAGCAAATTGAAATCGAATTAAATATTTAGTGGAAATTTAATTGGATTAGAATGATATCGAGAAAAATTGGATTTGTGATATAGAAATCTGAAATGGTGTTCGATTGGTGAATTATGAGTTTGGAATCAAGAATGAAACTTGAATTTGGCTTGGATAAGCTAATGGTTGTGTTGGAGATAAAAGTGATTTGAGTTTGATTGGGATAACATGGGTATATGTTGAATTAGTCGCAGGTATGAAAGATGGAAATATATGCCCGACAAAAAGGTACAAATTTATATTCTAATTGGGTATGAGATTTCTATGGACCTGTTTGGCAAGCCGCTTGGCTGTTTGATTTTATTTTGGGTTGGAGAAGGCCTAGAGAGGCGAATTGTAGTTGTACCGATTGAGCCGTACAAAGGAGGTGCTGACGAAATTTTTCAAAAATTTAAGGTGTTAGAAAATTTTCAGAATTTTTGAAAATTTTTTTAGTCGAAATGAATTAATATTTTAATTGAAATTAAATTGGTTCGGTTGAAACTGAAGTTAAGAAGTGAACGAATAAATTTTAACCAGTCAGTACGGTTTGTTTTCTAACTTACCAATTTCGAGGACGAAATTATTTTTAGGGGGAAGAATGTAACGTCCCGTATTTTTATGGTATAATGATTAATTTATTTAATTATTTAAATAGTGATTCAGAGAATTAAATGGTTGTTTAATTAAATAATATTGAATATATAATTAATAGAATAATATATTTAAATTCTGAAATAATCAGAATATAGCTGAAATGGCAATATTGTGTGAATTGGATTATTAATAATATTTAATTCAGTTTAGAATTGAATTATAATAACGAATATATTATTTTGACGATGTTTGAACGTATAATTATATTATAATTATAATCAAGCTCGAAATGGCGTGGCAGTTCGTAATTTGGCGATTCGAACTTTAAATGAATGTACAGAATCCGTTTTAAGCTGGATTTCTGTGAAACAAGAAACGTTCGAAGCTGGTGAAGTATATTTTTCTAATAGAAGAGAAAAATCGAGATTTCATCATGTAGATCGTGAGTTGTGTCCAAATCAAATTTTCGAAAAGTTGCTATGGAATTCCTTTATAATTTATAATGATTTATTTATATTATAAATGGATTTTTCATATAAATGAAATATCGATTTAACATGATTTTTGAATATTGAGTTATAAATCCTGATATATTTACTTTGGAGTTGTATGCTATTCCACTGTGAATATATACGATAACATTAATTTATTAATATTAAATTTAATTATTTTTTAATATATTAATATTTAAATGGGTTTATTTAGAGCTTTAAATATAGTCATTTTTGCAAATGCCCTCCATTTTCAATGAAACTAATTTCGTTGGATCCAGAATATTAAATTATTGTTAGAATTCAATTTTCGTTATTTTTGTAGTCAGTATGTGGCTGTACGGGATTTTAATGTGAAATACAGTCAATAATTTAACTTTAAAATACGCTGTGTGAGCAAACAGACTCGGAATTCGACGAAACAAGTTTTGTTGGTTCCGTAATGTTGAACTGTAGCTACATGTCCATTTTCTTCAAAATTTGGATATTGTATGTGATCATAGGGATTTTTAACGATACATATAGACAACGATACAATAAAATTTAATTTAAAATCGAATATAAAAATACTATTTTTTGCTATATATATACAACATAACTTCTAACCCTAAATTCATTTTCTTTGGTCAATGTTGTTTCTATTTTCTAAGCCGCCACACAAAGGATAAAAAACGTGAGAAATATTATCTTCAAAAATCAAAAGGAATACAAATAGAAAGCTATAAATTGCAATATAAACATGTTCAGGTTGTTGGAAGGATTATCTTCATTTCATCATGGTTTTTGAGGGATTCAGAAATCTTTTTGCTTGCTGGGTTTGAGGCTCGTGACTTAGGGTTAGTTGTTTTGGAAAATTCAGGTATTAGTTTGATGTTTTGATGTGGTATTACAGTTTATCATGATATTTAGCATTAGCACGATGAGTTCAAGCGGAATCCAATGCTGAAAGGATCGCACGCTTTTCCCTAGAGCTGCGGTTGCAGTCTGAAAACCCGATGAGAGGATATTGATCGAGTTTTACGAAATTTGTTTGGAAATATAGTGTTTTCAATGAGGTGATCTTAGGTGTTTGTATTTGAATTATCATTGCTAGAAGATGAGGTAGGAGGAATTGAAATCCTCTGTGTTGATGGGTATGAGTTACAGGGCGATGGGAGCTGCTCTTGGGAGGACGGTGAGTTAGAATGGAAGGTGCCAGGTAGATGGAGTTTTAGTGGGATGTTTAATGGTATTACGGGTTCGCTGAATTATGAGAGTAGTGAAGATCGATGGATGGTGCGATTTCAGTTCGAATGCCATAGGGTGATAACTTAGAGGACGAAAGCATGAGCAGTGAGGTTAACAAATTAATAGAGACGAGGGAGCCAGGAGTTATTTAAAGATTAGTTATGGTGTATTAAAAATGTTTTAGACTGAAGTGTTTGTTTTCTACTGTAAGGTGAAGAAAATAATTTGAAATTAAGGGAAAGAGGAAAGCTTGGAATATGGGAAGTAAAGGAATACTAATTGCATTTGAATTTGTGGGAAAGAGAACTATTTTAAACAGGTGGAGAATAATGGTTTGATTGCAAAGGGTAAGGCCCATATGGATTTAATAAATTATGTTTAGTTTTAAACGAACGAGTTAATTAAAGTGGTTTGTTTGAATTTGAAGTAAGTAGAGAAGGGGATATGGGAAAGGAGCGTCGTCATAGAGAAGCTTTTACAGGTTGGTATGTAATACTAGAGAAGAAGATCAGAATGGATGCAGGTTAGATAAGTGTTAGGCTGACAGTTTTGTAGGTAAGCTCAATTGATAAGAAATGAAATTTAATAATTATAAATTGCATATATAAAATGTTTATTAACTTAGAATTATCATGACTTCCTCATACGATATCGAAATTCAGCAAAACAAGATCCGTTGGGATCGTAGGGACGACGGCTACACAATGGAACTGGTTTGGAGTGGATTAGAGCTCGTTTGAATTTATGGAAAATTAAAATGCTTGAATAGAGCTGGCGAACATTTATCGATATTTAACGATAAACCGCCCAATGTGAGTAAATCTCACTAACTCTGTACGGTTTATATTTTTATAATTGTAATCTAGTATTGATAAATGATGATTGATTGTTGTGTGCTGATTGTTTGGTTGAATTGCTGATTTATTGGTTGAAATTATAGATAACGATATATATATAAATCGTTAATCAAATATTGATTCTGTTTACCAGAATATTTCATATTGAAATGAAATCGATGTTATTTATATTGTTTAACATCCGTGGATGCAGGGAAACAGGTTGGAGGGATCCAACAGGATTACTCAATATTTATAATACTATTTGTTTTCATATATTGTGATATATGATGTGATATAAAACCTGTGATTGATTATGATGACACCTGTCTGTTTAATTGCTATTTTAAATACCATAAGAAATACTGGAAGGTAAAAATAGAATTTTCAAAGTGTATTTTCAAAATGAAATATTTATAGGAAATAAATATGATATTATAAATGAAATATTTATATATGAAATAAATATGGTATTATAAATGAAATATTTATATATGAAATAAATAGGTTATTTTAAAAGGTAATACTTGGAAAACAAATATTGGAAAATATAATTAAGGAAATATCTGGAAAATGAGTAGAATTATATAAAAGGATTTATATAAAATAAATAGAATTATATAAGAGGATTTATATAGAATAAATAGAATTATATAAAGGGAATTATAAATGAGATTTAAGTGTTAGAAATAAAAAGGAGATTTATATGAATAATTCTACAAATACAAATATAAATAGAATTTGGGTTTGGGATATTGTTTTTAAATACGAAATCAAACTATTTTGATTATATAAAGAAATGTTAATCACATTCTATGTGAAAAATTAGATTAAAGTAAACATTTTGCAAATAAAATATTATAAAGAAATTTTGGGGTTGAATTAGGAATTTAAATGGAACTACTGAAATTAGAAACTGACTGGAAATTAGTTGAGTAAAATGGCTTTCGGGGTATCGATCTGATTTTGGTTTCGGCCTTCGGGGTTAATACGTAGGGTGTTGTTCTCTTACTAGTTTACAGTTAGAGACTGATATATGTGAGAAGACAGTGATGCGTGAATCAGAAATCGAAACGTTTTCCAAAGTTAATAACATATATTTTCTAAAATTGAAAATAAGGATTTGATGATTATATGGAAACACGAAATGAGGAAATGAATAAATGTTGATTGATTGATAGAATTTCCATTTGAAATTAATATCGTTGTTTGCACACGTATTTTTCTGTCATAGTTAAATCTCTGACTATATAAGTTTTGTTGCATTTTTCCGTCGTCAATACGGAGAGATCGGGATCAGATTCATTATCTGAAAACCACTCTGTATGGGCATTAGTGTTGCGATCAAATATGATGAGGATAATTGAAGACAGAGTTATGCAAGGGTTGTCCTGTTTACATAATAGTGCCTTCGGTCTGTCCAGTCCCAGGACGACCTGTATGGAAGAATGTCTGACAGAGTATATTTAATAGATCGCGTAAGTTGATCTCTTCAAACGTATTTACGTTTGGTAGCGGAAGAATTCGTTTCTCTTAGCTGTATACCCATGGTATTTTTGGGGAAATCAATTTGTGATTTGGCGGGTATGACGATGTGGCATTCAAGGTAAATAAAGGTGTGATCTATACGTTGTGGCCTCTAGCCTCACAACTAGGAAATGGTATAAATTCGGGTAGGTTGCATGGCTAAGTGTTCAGCTGCCAATTAGGGTGTAGTGTCACCTGATCTAGAGAAATTCCATTTACTTCTATAATCTATTTCGATGTTGTCCCTTTCGGGAAACAGTTGTTGATCCCTACCGTTGGTGATAATACATTTGGTACACTCAAGCGAAATGAGTGACTGGTCATGTTTAGCTTGGGTTACAAGATGTTCTTGTTGAACCCGGTGTATTCCTCTCTAGAGATACACTGTCGGAAGGTGGTCCCACACCTTGTTAGTTGGAATTCATTATCCAATAAGCGCCCGAGGTTTTTGATTATATATTATGTATACGTAACATGAGATGAAAGCGTTCTGCTAGATGATTATTATATTGTGATTGATAGACATTATTATAATATCAAAAGAGTTTTGAAATAAAGATTATCGTTTCTTTCAAAAGGATTTTGTAAGTTAAATCAAGTGTTTTGGATACTCATAAGGGCAAAACCCGTTCCGTATTATACGGCGTGGTCTTATGAGATATCGTTTATTTTCTAACTCTATTTTAAATTGTTAACTCACACCAGTCCCATGATTGACCCAGAGTTTATTTTGTTTTGTTTTCCCTGAACTCTTAGGTGCCGAATTTTGTACGGGCAGTAAAGTAGTCAGGAATTTATAGATATACTAAGAGCTTAGAGCAGGAGGCTTCAGGATTATATGGCAATTGTTTATTTCCGCTGTGTTGTAAGCGCTGTACTTTGATAATGATATGTATATTCAAGTACAAATTTTGTTTCAAAGTTATGTTATATAATATATTCCTTCGTTCCACTGTGAGATTCGTGTTACTCTGAAAATGTGGTGATGTTCTTCTTCTTCTTCTTCTTTTATGATTTTCTATCTTATCTATCCTCACCCACCAACTTCTTTCATTAACTATTCGGTATTTCCGATGCTTGGATAGTCGTCATTGAGTTTATGTCGATAACCAGGATCGTGAAAACCTGGGCCATTACAAGGAGCGAGCATCTATAGTCCTGTATTGAATAAGTATTAAGTATGTCGAGAATGTGCCATAAAAAATTCTTTCCTTAAGAGGCTTGACACATTTAAAACTTGTCTAATATAGTACTTTAGTGGCCACAGGATCTATCCAGAACAAAACATAATATACGTAATATTTACATATCACAGAACAGTCTATACGATCATAGAGATATATATATACACACACACTTACATCAAATACTACACTTAGTGCAGTACAAAAAAGTTGATATAATAATTATATACAGATATATAAATCTAGTCCCCCATCAAAAGAATATGTGCAAATGGGTCGAAATTGTCCAAAGTATACGTCACAAAAACTATGTAGTCTAGTCCCAAGAAGTAACTAAAAAAATATGTTGTGAGATAGCAAAGATAATCCAAGAAATCGATCCTGCAACTCGATCTGACCCGAGCAATAAATACACTGGTCGGTCTAGCTGAAACGATGATAATAACATAAGGTTATACAAGGGAAAACTCCTCTTACTACAAAGAGAGTACATAAAGGACATCACATAAAATATTATGACTCAAGCAACATAGTGGTGATATAAGGGGGTTCACTACAATTTATAAGTGTTAGCTTTAATCTGAACATGTATCATCTTTTATATCATAGAGGACATAATACCACCAAATACTCCAAACTTTGTATAATAAACTCATAAGAGTTTAACTCCACAAAAGTGATCACAAATATCAAATTCTCAAGTTAGTCGTTAGGCCATAATGAAAATTCAACAAAATATATCAGCAAAGATGGATCCAAAACAATCACGAACACCAAATCACCAAAACAACAAAATGGATCCAAAAAGTCAAAAATTATTGCAACTGCATCAAAAATGAGCTCCCCTCCGAAGCTTATGCCAGCTAGCATACATGTGTTTAGTCATTGACCACTACGGCCTCCCTCGTCGAGTGTATCTTGGCCCCCCCTCCTCCGATCAAGTAAATACATGTATAAGACTCCCTCCCAAGTCTAGCTTTTTCCCGAAGCGAGTACGGACACACACACAAAACGTAAAATGTGTCGCAAATTCTCAAACAGTATTCCGAATAACAAAAACATTATGTTCCATACCGTACGGTTTCACTAATCGATTTACTATATGATAGCCCACTTCATACTAGAAAATATCAAACATCTTCAATCATCAAGTTATGAATTAATAGAAATAATTAATTTACGTGTCACATACCACACAATTAATTAAATCGCTTAAATCACAACCTCAATTTCTCGAATGATGCGAAAACGTATGCTTTTATATATGCAAAATAATTAGTTCTTTTAGAAAATAGATTTTATAAAACGATTTAGAAAATGACTGGATTATTTCTTAAAAATCTTTTTACTTAGAAAATATTGTTTTTACTATTTCCTTGAGATGGTTTAATTTATAAAACCAAAACCTAGAAAACCTTGTTATCTCAAAGCTAAACATATATATTTATTTATAAAGCAAATTACTTTTCAAAGCTGTTATAATAACGTGTATGGTGCCACATAAGAACACATGAATCGACACTCGAAAACATCACGAAACCCATGAATCCGAACTACGAATTTTGGTATACTTTTGGCTTGTCCTAGAATAGGGTCAAAGCCTCATCAAATCATTAACAAATTCATCTCTAAAATCATCAATGAACCAAAGTAGTTCACAAACGAAATTACATAGGAATACACAGCGTAGAAGGAAGTTGCTTGCACAACTTCCACTGTCTATGTCGGCACAAGTGTTGCCTATGTCGACATAGGTCACAAAATTGTTACAAGCGACTTCGCCTGTGACAAAGTAATTTCAGGCTATCTTTTGGCCATGCTATAGATGAAATTTCTCATCCAATATTTCTTGATTTCAAATCCAACATTCAAGCAATGCAATGAAAAAATCACTAAAACTGATATAAATTGAGAAAGATGTCCTTTCTCAAAGCAAGGCCAATAAGAATTTCAGAATTGAAAATTCTTACATAAGTTGAATCTAATTTTTGTAACCAAACTCAGTTCAAACAACAAGCTTTAGGTACTACAAACTGGCTTCAACTGGAATGAGTGAGCTTAGTCACCTTGTTTGGGGAATAGGAGATTCATATCAAGAATTTGCTGAAGTTGGAAGCTATTTGGCTTCAAGATGCTTGGATTTTGCCAAAAAGTGAACTTACTATAACATGCATTTCAAAGAATTAAGAACAACAACAAATAACAGGATTAGAGATGAAATAGTTCCCTGATTTCGTGTAGAATACATGTAGGTATTTATAGGATAGTCATTTCTCTTATTTTGATTTAAATTTGATTTGGAGGAGGATTTGCGCAATTTCTTTTGTTGTTAGTTGAGAGGAAGTGGAAGGCTTCTTTTCTTTACCGTGAAAATTGTTAGATCACAAGTTTTTGATTCATGACAAAGAAGAAGAGAAGATCAAAGGAAAAGTGATATAGATTATGATTATCTATTTAATTGTGTCTTAGATGTGTTATATATGTTAAAATCTATCCTTAAATATATAACATTCGCAACTACACTTATGAAAAGACACTTCGCGAAAAGACACTTTGCGAAAAGACACTTCGCACGAAAAGACGCTTTGCGAAAAGACACTTCGTCACTTCGTAAAAAGACACTTTCCGAAAAGACACTTCGTGAAGGGACACTTCGTCACTTCACGAAAAGACACCTCGAGAAAACACTTTGTGAAAAGACACTTCACGAAAAGACACTTCAGGAAAAGACACTTTAGATTTCCAACGGTAATATTTTACACCAGTCATATTTTACAACTGTCATATTTTCCAACGGTCATATTTTACAACGGTCATATTTTCTAACGATCATATTTCCAACGGTCATATTTTACAACGACCATATTTTCTAAAAGGCATCATCTTTCGTGAAGAGATTCCTCTTCGTTTCTGAAAGGAAATGGGTGCATCTCTTTGATAAAACTCTTCATGAAAGTTGACAACTCTTCAATGATTATATGTACATCACAAACATGTTTTCTAAATCACCGAATCTTCTCATATTTTCTGATCTTAAACTCTATACATTCTGGCATACTAAAAAGCTCTCCAATATTCAAATTACTTGTTGAATCATTGAAATTATTTCATATCTCTTGATCCAATAAGTAATATACTTCCTTCAGTCTTCACATAACGTTATATACTTGAGGATAAGATTATAGGAAGGGTGTACTCAACTATTGGCTATTCAGTGTTTTTCAAGAACACAATCAGAAGTCAAACTCTTGTTATTTGTTGAAGTCCTGTATTGGTGCTCAGGCGGGAAGTCCTGCGTTGGTGCTCAGGCGAGATATCCGTGTTGGTGCTCGGGTCTGTTCCTCCGGGTGAAGAGAGGGTGTTAATAGTGAATTCCAGAAGGAGTCTGGGACTAGACGTAGGACGGGAAGTCCAAACTAATATAAAATTCCCGATGTCAGTTTACTTACTGCTTTTATTTATTTGAGATATTCTATCTAGCTTAGTTTTACCTATATAACTATTGTGTTAATCTAAGTTAGTATATCATAGTCATTTCCGCTTAAGTCCATATACAAAGATTCTTAAAGTCATACACCGACTTTTCAATTTTTATCAGAGCCTAGTGTTCTAGAGATCATAAGAATATCCTAGAACAAATGGCAATAAAGAAATCTAGTCAAGGAATTAGAAAATGGAAGGGCAACAAAGCGGAATCAAGGAAGCAAGGAAGCAAATGCCTCATGACTAAAGCCAAATCACAATCGGTATGTGTAGATTCATTATATAAAGATCTTTTGTTTGACCATGAAAAATTATTAAAAGATTTTAAAGTTTAGGTAAACTTAATGTAGTTATTTTAGCCAAGTATAAAGATTGTGAGCGAGAAAATTCCAAACTGAAAGAGAAAAACAATTTTTTAGTTAAACAAGCCAAATGTTTTGAAAATTTCTTAGAGGAGCTTGTTTTTCAAAATGATTTCCTTCAAAAAGAAAATGAGCAACTAGATGATAAAAACATTGTCCTTTTAAAGGAAATCGATGGTTTACAAAATAAAAATACAACATTACAAGATTCTTTAAATAATTCTAGTTCTTTAATTTTGTGTCTTGAAAAAGAGAACGAGGCTTTAACAGAAAAGAATTTAGAATTATCTTAAAAATGTGAGGTTGTAAAAGTTAATAATAATATTTTGCAAAAAGCAATTTCTGAATCAAAAGAAAATATTGAAAAATTACAGTCATCTTTAGATAATTCGGAATCTCAAATTAGTCGTCTCGAAAATGAGAATAGTAATTGAAAGAGGAAGAATTCTAAATTAAATAAGGATATTGATAGCAAAGTTTCTTTTGAAAATATCAATCACGATTGTGGAATCAAATTTGAAAAATGTACAAACAAACTCGTGAAATTTAATAAAGTCAAAATGATTCAAATACGATCTTATCTAGATCTCGACCTTTACATGACAAAAGTGGCTTAGGATATAATAAAACCTATGCACATCCAAGATTTAATCATTATAGAAATTCAAATACTTCTATGAGTAGAGATCTTCACAATAAATCTAGAAGTATGAAAAGAAATATCAATAGAAATTATTTAAGAATTTGGGCTCCTGTAAATTGAAAAAAACAGAGAAAAATATATCGATGCTTATTTTGATTTAGTAGTTAATAATGAAAATTTTATCTTTAAAGGTTCCATTAAACTCTTTTGGGTATGGTTACCTTTCATCTAACCCCTGGACCCAAACGAAACAAGTGGGTACCAAAGTATATACATCATATTTTTTGCAGGTACACCACAACAAAGAGAAAGGCTATTTTGCTATCTCTTTCGGACGTATAATAAATCTCGTATGCTCTTTGAAAACTATCTACGCTTGTTTTCTCTTATTTGTGCTCGATTACTACTTTATCATGTTGCATATTCTATTTAATCGATGACAAAGGTGGGGAAAAATTATGCAATATATATGCATTATACACTAGTATTTAGTTATAGGGAAACAAATGGTAAATATTTTACATATACACTAACAAAATGTTGCAGAGAAGCTTTATATTTAGGGGGAGATAAATATATGCAAGCATACATTCAGGGGGAGATAATAAATAACTCTACAAGATTGCAAGAGATTGTCATCGATCAAAAAAGGGGGAGAATGTTAGATCGCAAGTTTTTGATTCATGACAATGAAGAAGAGAAGATTAAAGGAAAAGTGATATAGGTTATGATTATCTATTTAATTATGTCTTAGATGTGTTATATATGTTAAAATCTATCCTCAAATATATAACATACACAACTGCACTTATGAAAAGACACTTCGCGAAAAGACACTTCGTGAAAAGACACTTCGCACGAAAAGACACTTCGCAAAAAGACACTTTGTGAAAAGACACTTCGCGAAAAGACACTTCGTGAAAAGTCACTTCGTCACTTCGCGAAACGACACCTCGAAAAGACACTTTGCGAAAAGACACTTCACGAAAAGACACTTCATATTTCCAACGGTCATATTTTACAACAGTCATATTTCACAACGGTCATATTTTCCAACGGTCATATTTTACAAGGTCATATTTTCTAATGGTCATATTTCCAATGGTCATATTTTACAACGACCATATTTTCTAAAAGGCATCATCTTTCATGAAGAGATTCCTCTTCATTTTTGAAAGGAAATGGGTGCATCTCTTTGATAAAACTCTTCATGAAAGTTGACAAGTCTTCAATGATTATATGTACATCACAAACATGTTTTCCAA
>JASFAX010006864.1:0-29497 GCA_030737875.1 Allium sativum
ATCTCTTGGACTTATATTCTTCAAATAGAAGATAACCCCCAAAACTTGGATATTGGAATTGACTTGGAGCATACATGAAGCTTTTTGGACATAGAAGAATCTGAATGGCCTTTTTTCCATTGTAGGAAGAAGACAAGAACTTTGACGCTTTCAATTTACAACTTTGTAACTTCTAAGTGTCCAACGTTGGATAAATCTTACAACTATAGCTATGATGGCAAATGATAAATATAAAGGGGATGCAGGCGTTATTACCGAACTACTATAAAAGTTTGTGTGTCCCTTTACATTTCACTGCGTTTGATTATTTTGATATTGGGTTTGCTTCTAAACTCACTTTTCGGGGTTGGCGTGCGAAAGTAACCACTTTTCCACATCAAAATTTCCATATTAACAAGAAATCATGTATAATCCCAAGTAAGAATTAATTATCCTATGATCAATGAATTATGAAAATATCATACATGTTTCAATTCCATTTTTCCGTTTATGAATTAAGATAAAAGAATCCAAAAATTAAGTAATTGTTTATTCAACTCTGGTTCCAAAGCAAGTCCTGATAGACGATCACCTAGGGCAATCCCTCATATATGGAGGCAGTATGGTAACAGTAAATTTACCATTACTATACCGTTATCAGTCGATCGGTAACTATTTTTGATTGAAATCGATATACCAGTTAAAACGATATGTTAACGGTAAATTTACCATTTTTAACGGTAAAATATCGGTAACATTTCTTCAGTACTAGCGGTAACGGTAATTTTACAAGTTAATTCAAAACATAAGTATGCACATCTGATATGTTTTATTAAGGGCATTTAAAACCAAATAAATAATTATATTTATTTCAATAATTAGGTGAAATAATTCCAAGTGAACTTATTTTTTTTCTTCTTATTTATATTTTTTATAAACTAACACTACGTACGGTATAATAATGCACTGTGTATACAAAATATATCAAAATATAAATTTCGATGGAAAATGGTAATTTACCATTACCTGTTTAACAGTTACAGGCTATCAGTATACCAGTCTTCGGTATACAAATTGATCGATAACGGTAATAGTAAGTAATTCTGGTTTATCAGTAAAAACAGTATGGTAACGGCACCCTTTGGTTTCATGGTCCATTACCGTGCATGTCTGCCGTTCTATCGGACGATGGCGGTTTATAGACTTGGAGTTTTTAGTTTTGATTTGCTTTTCTTTTTCATCACGGGTGGTTGTATGTTCAAATAAAACGTCCAGAAAGTGACGACCCTATTTTTCACGCGTCCTAAAGGGATAATTAAGTAGATTAGAATAGTCTTTTAAAGTGGCTAGCTTTAGCATGTGCAAGTCATATGGACTTAGATTTGATATTCCAGTCTGTCAACCAAATAAGTGCAAGAATGCCAAGACATATAAACATAAGCTTATAGTTATAGTTCACAAACAAATCGCTGAGCAAAGGTTATATGAACTTATTTGCAAAATTTCAAATGCTGTGATTTGAATGGTCAGATTTTGGGTCCAATGGATTTGAACTTATTTTCACTTGATCTTTATAGGCGCATCTTCTTCCTTCGTTGTGATGCATCAGTTTTTGTTCTTTTCCCACTCACATTTTCTTTTCATAAACTTTACCATTAATGTCGCTTTTATGATTGAGAACCAGTAAATTGACAAATATTATTTGTAATACAAAAAAATTTCATTATCAACTCAGTTTGTAAGTTGCTGCAAAAAAAGGAAAATCAGAAGTCCTGAGTGATCGAATACGGAGATATATAGAGGACTTTGGATAGTGAGGACTTGTTTTCCCTCTCGACGTCTGCATTAACAACAGCTATGCATTTGCTTTGCTTCTGCAACGTGTTTTCTCGATCAACTCCGACAAAAATTCGCGACTTGTATAAGTAATTGTCACAATGTAGGATTATTTGACATGAATCGTAGATATCTACGGTAACTGAATAAAATATGTAGCAATATCAGACAGGAACTGAAAATGATGATATATACGGTTACAAGCAACACCCAATATAGCCATGCACATTTACCTCAGCTGTTTCTTAACCTTAAACTTTACATGTTGAAGCCGTGCTGCTCCCTTCTCCATTAAGCCTCTCTCCAAAATGAGGATTCTGCCTTAGCATTTCCTGAACTGTGGTATACAGCCGTCTATCGCTTATAGAACCCGTAGAGAAGGATCTTCTAATAGGCTCAACCCCAAACTCCTCGCCTTTTCCTCTCGAATCAATACATTCATCCCCTAAACTCCAACCCTTGTTCATTTTCCTATCATTTTTACTGCATTCTTCTCTTACATCTATCACGACATTATCACAGACGTTATGAATCAGAGCAGTGCACGATATGTCAGCTCTACAAAGCGGGCAATTCGAATGCGTTTGTAGCCAAGTATCGATACAATCGATGTGAAATGCATGGAAACAACTGGGCAGCATTCTAATCCTTTCTTCTTCTTCGAACTCATACAGACAAACTGAGCATTCATTGAATGAGTTGTTCGGTTTGAACATGAGAATGGGAATGGCTTGTATTGCTGATTCATTCAGCCCTTTGTTTTGAAATGAAGGTAAGTGGTTTGAGTGGTGATGCAGCCGCCTTCGAGAGCGTGATAGCCGTTGGATTATGCCTGAACCATGCAGATCCAGGCAGCATTTGATGACGAATATGTAGTAGGTTAGGAGGAAGGTGACTGTAAGGATGATTCCTATGACGGCGACTGCCATTACTGGGAAGCTTATTTCTGAATGTGGTGCTGCTGGCTGTGACACTGTTGTCATATCTGGATGATCTATTTGTGAGTCCTTGTAAGAAATTTTTGGGAGGGAAATTTAAGATTTCAGCATGAGGAACAATGTTTTTATGTGTGCAGGGAAACAAGGAGGAGGGCCATGGTTGAAGAATATCAAGAAATGATGGAATGATGGAGTGATGGAAGAGGTTAATGAAATAGGGGGGAATAATAGGCTGGGTTGTGTCTTGATTTTTTTTCATTAAATATGTATAGAATATTGTACATAAACAAACGCTGTGCTGAAATTGATAACTTGAGACTGAAAGTTCTTTTGAGGGCAACAAACGAAACTTCAGAGGAAAATCAATATGAATTGAGAAAATTAGATGGATTGGCTAAGAGCAACTCCAACTAATCCGGAGTGTGGAAATTCGATATACAATTTTCCACACTCCACAATTTAGGGAATCGCAACAATTTTAGGTTCACGCGGTTGATGAACAAACGCGTATATTTACGCGTTTGTTAAACAAGCACAGGGATTTTCTAGAAACCGGCTCCATATAAAAAAAAAGCGCGCATTTGTTCAACAAACGCGTAGAGCTTATGCGTTTGTTGAACAAGCGCCTAAACTTTTCCGTCTGTATCAGACGGATTTCCTTCATTTCCATTCATATATTTTCAAAAAAAATTCCTTTTTTTTTTTTTTTAATTATTTCTACGACGAAATGCCGCCACGTCAAGTTAAGTCTGAAAGACATATCTATCATCCTCCGACAGATCATAATGTCGGGCCAGCACATATCCCACCAGATGCCACCGTGACTGTAGAGAGCCTTCAAGTATTGCACGATCTGCCTGCGACATTTACACATCGAGTGTCTGTCGCTGTTGCTACGCCTCAGATATAATTTTATAACTTTATTACGTTTATCGTCAACTGTTTTACTATACACGAATGTTGTGTACCATTATATGTTTACAACAAATAATTGTATGTTTAGGTTCGACATATTGCTATGCGAGGTACTTGGTCACGTTTTATGACACATTTTACGTAGTTACTTAGCTCATATCAGTTAGACTTTGTGATACACCATTTGGCGATTTTTTAGATTTACCTAGCTTTGCTCATGTTAATCGATGCCTTGTAGAGGCTCTTAGTGAGCAATGGTGGCCTATTATACACACATTTCACTTCGCTGATTTTGAGTTAGGGCTTACTCCTCTAGATTTTTACGTGCTCACGAGCATCGAGGTTGATCGTCCTGGTCGTCTCCCCGTCCCCTTTGATGTATCATTTGAGGAGTTTGATAGCTTTTCAGAGCAGTTACCGGGTTTAGATCCTCAGACCGTTGCTTCAGGTGCCGTTAGCCTACCTACTTTGCAGGCCTATATTACAGCACATCAGACCACTAAGGCTATGCACACCCCGTTATCAGGGCCTTCTTACTGTACATTTTTGGTTCCATCTTTTTTAGCAACAACAGGGGGACTATTAGACTTGGGTTTTTGGCTAGCCTTGTAGATATAGAGTAGATGCATTGGTTTGATTGGGGTACGACCATATTAGGCTATTTTTATGTAGCATTGGATCTCTACGCCGTACAGTGCTGCAAGCAGCTATACGGTTTCTGGTATATTCTGCCCTTCTGGTATTACGAGTACATGGCGAACATACACCCCCGACTTATTGATGACGCATTCACTACACCTTACGTATACTTTCTGAGATTACGACGATGGGGTCCTGCTATGCATCTCGCTCGTTCTGCATAGGGTGTGCATAACGAGCTCATGGAGGCGCGCACGCAAGTGGATTTGAGGCAGCGGGATGGCATTATTCGGTGTCCATGGCAGACGTACATAAATTTTATAGCCCCTTCAGCAGGACCACCCCCTCATTTTCCATTCTAGTCTTTCGAGGCATAGGGTATGCTCCCAGGTGTCTACATGCCCTTTCATTTGGTATTTGGGGGTATACGGGTTAGAGAAGATTCCTTCTGATCCAATCCCATGGGATCAGATGTTCGGGGATATGCAAGTAGGATCAGCATATATTGCGGGTATGAGGGCTGCAGGCTAGGTGGACGGTGAGCCTTTTACAGTGCCCGGAGATTTTGATACCTATTGGGCTCGGGTTGCGCCACGCTTATGCTTTACCTGACTATATTCGGGGTTTGAACTATGACAATATCGGGCCATCTTCAGTAGCAAGAAGATTCCCGGTGCATCCCCCTAACTTTGCGCCAGTATCATCTTAGTTCAAGCAGAGTGGTGTGTTGGACCCTCCGCCACACACTTTTAGGGCGTATGACGTAAAGGGTCAGATTGTAGAGATTCTGTTGCAGTATCCAAATGTTGACCCTCCCGGAGTACCGTCAGCCGGTTTGTATCATTCACATCAGGTAAGTAAGAGTTATACAATAATACTGGTATACGATTTCATAATAGAAACTGTATTTGTGTAACACAAGTTGTCTCATTAAAAGTACTCGCTATATATGGACCATGATAGATGGATATTGGATGCTTTTGAGCGCATGATGTTGGATTACACACAATTGATGTCCCAGAGTTTGCACGGAGCTTTGGCACAGCAGCAGTCTCAATACAAGGCCCAGATTGCTTCCCTACAGACTCAGTTACACCAGCAGGGTTCTGTTGATGGATCACATATGGATGATGATTTTGATGACATTAATGATGACAGTTCCGATGGGGCAGGTAGTGCTTCTGTGCATATTGACTGATGGTTCATGTAGCGTTATGGTTGTATGTTTTGTTATGGCTGACATGTTTTATATTACATGTGTTGTTGATGATGACATGGTTGTATATTTTGGTTATGACTGACTGTATGTTGATGATGACATTGTTGTATGTTTTTGTATTATATGTCCTGTGACATGGTATGTATTACTATACGACCCAAAATTTGTTGATGATGACATTGTTGCATTTTGTTTGTATAGGTTATGACTAACGGTATGTTGATAATGGCATTGTTGCATGTTTTTGTATTATATGTCCTGTGAGATGGTTTGTATTACTGTACGACTCAAAATTTGTTGATGATGACATTGTTGCATTTTTTTTTATATAGGTTTAAAATGGAGTTTGAAATTAAAAATGAAGTTTGAAATTTAAATTGGAGTTTTAAATGGAGTTCAAAATGGCGTTTGAAATGGAGATTGAAATGGAGTTCGAAATGGAGTTGGATATGGAGTTCGAAATTGAGTTTAACATTGAGTTTGAAATAGACTTTGAAATTTAAAATGTAGTTCGAAATTTAAAATGGAGTTTGGTATAATTTATTTTACTTATAAATGGAGTTTAAAATGGAGTTTGAAATGGAGGTTGAAATTTAAAATGGAGTTTGAAATTTAAAATGGAGTTTGGTATAATTTGTTTTACTTATAAATGGAGTTTAAAATGGAGTTTGAAATTTAAAATGGGGTTTGAAATTTAAAATGGAGTTTGAAATGGAGTTCGAAATGCAGTGTGAAAAGGAGTCCGAAATCAAGTTCGAAATGGAGTACGAAATGGAGTTCAAAATGGAGTTCAAAACGGAGTTTGAAATGGAGTTTGAAATGGAGTTTGAAATGGAGTTTGAAATGGGGTTTAAAATGGAGTTTGAAATGGAGTTTGAAATTTAAAATAGAGTTTGAAATTTAAAATGGAGTTTCGTATAATTTATTTTACTTATAAATGGAGTTTAAAACGGAGTTTGGAATTTAAAATGTAGTTTGAAATTTAAATTGGAGTTTGAAATGGAGTTTGAAATGGAGTTCGAAATGGAGTTTGAAACGAAGTTAGAAATGGAGTTCGAAATGGAGTTTAAAATGGAGTTTGGAATGGAGTTTGTAATTTAAAATGTAGTTTGAAATTTTAAATGGAGTTTGGTATAATTTATTTTACTTATAAATGGAGTTTAAAATGGAGTTTGAAATTTAAAATGGAGATTGAAATTTAAAATGGAGTTCGGTATATTTGTTTTACTTATAAAAGGAGTTAGAAATGGAGTTTGAAATGGAGTTCGAAATGGAGTTTGAAATGGAGTTCGAAATGGAGTATGAAATGGAGTTTGAAATGGAGTTCGAAATCGAGTTCGAAATGGAGTTCGAAATGTAGTTGGAAATAGAGTTCGAAATGGAGTTCGAAATGGAGTTCGAAATGGAGTTTGAAATGGAGTTTGAAATGGAGTTCGAAATAGAGTTTAAAATGGAGTTTGAAATGGAGTTTGAAATTTAAAATGGAGTTTGAAATTTAAAATGGAGTTTGGTATAATTTATTTTACTTATAAACTGAGTTTAAAATGGAGTTTGAAATGGAGTTTGAAATTTAAAATTTAGTTTGAAATTCAAATTGGACTTTGAAATGTAGTTTGAAATGGAATTTGAAATTGAGTTTGAAATGCAGTTTGAAATGGAGTTCGAAATGGAGTTTGAAATGGAGTTTGAAATGGAGTTAGAAATGGAGTTCGAAATTGTTAGATCAAAATTTGGATCTAACACCCAAATTGTTATAATATGGAGAGAATTATATGTAGAGAAAAGAGAAAAATGAAGAAACACACAGGATTTATAGTGGTTCGGCGTTAACGAGCCTACGTCCACTTTATATATTATTGATTATCTTTTGAATGCTAGTACAATCAACGGTTTCCCTCAATCTCCCTCTTACAATTGTGATTTCTCTCATTAATCTTGAAGTATAATTGATAAGAAATAGTGGTATGATAGCAATGGTGGAATCAACACTCATAACTACCAAAAGATCCTCAAAATGCCAATCTCTGGGCTATTTATAGCTGATTCTGTCAGGCGGATCGCGGTCACACGTGGCGCAGATCCCGAGAATATCGGATCGGATCGTGGCTTGATGAAGAGTCAGTCAAATTAGCCGTTGTGGACAGGTGTCTCGTGATCCGTCATACGCGGATCGAGGTAGACTTGGTCAGCAGCTTCGCCACGCCTTCGGGGATCGGATCGGTTCGTGATGGCAAAGGGGGGATCGGGTCGCGATCCGCTTCAGCGATCCGATGGTGCGATCCTAATGGGGGCGATCCGCACGGACTATCCGATCTTCTGTGAACTTGAGGAGCGAAATCTCGTACCTTCTTCTTGTGTGTGAACCTTGGTGGCTTGGTCAAAAAGCTAGCCAACATTTTGCCCCCTCGATGTATTTTTATCGAGGATGGAACATGCTTCGAAATTGCAAAGATATCTTTTCATAAAACGGTGCAAGCCAATGGTCGCATCTGTCTGAAATGTCGTGTTGCTTCAGAAAGTTGAGTCCCTTTGATTTGTATAAACATCGGATATATCTTCAATCATTTCTCTGTTTATCGGATAATTTCTATCTCTGGAATTTTTTTTTTTTGGTCTTGAATTTTTCCTTTCTGTTCGTCGTCTGATTGTTCGGCTCGCACCATTTCATCACGATCCGAGGGGTGAGTCCTTTGTCACGGTCCAGTGATGCGAGATGCTCGTCTCGTTCCAACTTTCATGTAGGCTTTAAGTAAGGTGGGCCAACCTCTGTCACGAGATGATCCGTGGGTCGAAGCGGGCTTCTAAGCGTTATGGGCTTTCGTTCACAGCCCGCTTATTTCGTCGGTTCGAATAAGACAAGAACTGGAATTTTAACGGTCGCCTCCTGATCTATATAAATCGAACCCATCTCCTCCCTTCCTTCCTTCTTCTTTCGCCGCCAATCCTCTGAAACAAAACCCTAGCCCTTTTAATTTTCCAATGGCCCAATTGTTTTTCGTCATTTTTTGAAAGGTAATCAAGCTATTGATGTACTCTTGCACCCCTATTTCCTGTTTTCTTGAGTTATTTGTTGATTTGAGGGGGGAGACGACGGAATTTCGTGATGTTCGTGGTTCTGGAAGATGGCAGGACACCATGGCTGATGGGTTTAATCACTTTGTTCATCGAGGGAGAAGGAAAAGAGAGGAAGGAGAAGAGGAAGGGAAGGAAAGAGAGGTTTAGATTGGATCGTGGTGAAGTAGGGGAAGCGGATTGGATCGTGGTGGTGAGGTACTGGTTCGGTTCGTGGAGACGCTGGTGTGGAGCTGATATTTAAGTCAAACGACGGGCCGGATCGCTGCAAAACAGTAATTCATAGGAGGAGGGAACAGATCGTGAGTAGTCTTTGCGATCCGCTCCAGTTTCGCGACCCGATGCTCTTCCACGATCTGGCAACTTCGTTGCAAGTCCATGTTTACCTCACGATCCGACTATGCATCGCGACCCGATCCCTTTTATGCGATCCGAGTGATGTAATATACTTGTTAAATAAACATTGCAACTCAAACCTGATATATCGATGGACAGTTAGGTTAGAGCCTTTGAGACGAACTTTCTGGACTGAACAAGTGCATAATCTATCAGCAAAAAATCGACTAATATCTCGATGATTTTGTTGACCTTCGTACTTTTCTTTAATGCACGCACAAGCATACACTGGCACTTGCACACATGGGGGTAAGGGTAATTATATTCTTATTTCTCATGTTTACTCGCCTAAACAGTAATGTCGGATAATCGTTCCCCTTCAAGATCTGATACAGAGACAGATCCCGAGGTGTATGAGCACCACAACCCCGCGGTTCTTCCAATTAATCCAGAGGGTGAGGATTCTGGATCTGAATATGAGGCAGAAACGGAATCGGATCCGTCCGAGAGTACCTCGCTTGATGAGGAGTCCGAAGTAGACGACCGAGCTCCCGACGAGATTCCTGGTGCAATAGAAATAGAGAAATTCACTGACTTTTTAGCTTCCAAACTAGATGACATAAAGCTTAAGAGAATTTGCTTGAGACACGGGATCCCCTGGGATGATGTGAGGACACCTGGTAGCGAAGATAGACCTCATCTGGCTCCGGAGGGGTACATGACAATTAGCCGACTCATGTGTTGGGTAGGCGCTATTCCTCTGTTTCCTCCAATCGTCATTGAGACCCTAAAACGATTGGGTATTGCTCCAATGTAGCTTCATCCCAATGCCTACGCAGCCCTATACACTCTATACATCGCATATGCGAAAATCCTGCAAACTGAGCTCACGTTTAAAGATTTGAAATTTTATTACCTTTTCAAGCATCGCTCCACGGCAACCCCAAATTTTTATTTCTTCGAATCGGTAGCAAATAGGAAGGTCTTGTCTGACGGGTACAGCAACATAGGGGATCCCAAGGCCGATTGGTTCTATATAAAGAGACAGGCCGGGTTTTCAAGAAGATGGCTTAAATCAAGTAAATCTTCAACCATTGAATAAATAACATGTTTAAGAAATCGAAGCGTTAACATGCTTCTTTTCCCCATGCAGATCACACCTTTCCAAAGACGGAAGGCTCGATGTACAATAATCGACTATCCCTTCTTCTGAAAAGCAAATCCGACTTCCTAAAGATCAAGAAATGTATTACTGACGAGAATCTTCACAAGCATTGCCTTCTGGATACAAGGTTTGGACTTGGGGCGGGTGACAAACCTTACAAATATGTGCCTCCGACCGAGGGAGAAGGAACGTCATAGGCAGCAGAAACAACTAAATTTCGTAAGAGTCCTTCGCCGATAATTATCCAGGACAAGGAAGACCTAAATGTATATAAAGGAGATGAGGCCCGTGCTGATGAGTCTAAGGAAATCCCAGTCTCTCCGGGGGTTTCTCCTCAAGGGCCTCTCTACCGGTTGAACCTGCAGCTCCCGATGATTTAACAGAGGAGCAGTTATTTAAAGAACTGAGCAAGATTCCTTTACCTGATGATGTATATACACAGGAAGACTTCGAAGGGGAGCCACTTTTCCCTATTTCTAAGGAAACAACTGTTCCAGTTGGAGAACGAGAGATTACCCAGATGAGCCTGACTTCGGGCCCTGGTCTGTTAGGGGGAATTATATGGGATGCACAAATCACATGCACTGTCTGACCCCACACTTTTATACCAATAGTATTCAAGGTTTTAATATGTACTTGTTTCTTTTTGCAGGAAAGATGTCTCGCAAACGATCTTATTCCTATCACTCTCTTCGTGAAGGCACACCTAGTCTTCATCCAAATCCTGAGCGTGCTCGTAGCAGCAACCGAGGGGGAGACAGTCATTGGTCCCGGGATTCTCACAAGCCTACTTCTTCACAGTCCAGATCTGCATCAAAACAAACCTCTGGAAAGCCTCCCAGTCATCCGGTGCCGCCTACAGGGGGAAAACAACTTCCCAAAGACTTAACCCCTCCGAAGAGTGCACCCTCTCACAACAGATCATCCAAAAAGCACCACGAGCCCAAGGATAAAAGCAAGGATCCAAACAAGGATTCTGAGAAGGAGAAAATTGACATTGTCCCTTCCAGCCAACAAAGTTTGAGTGCCCCCGGGTCATGAGACCATATCCATGGTCCTGAGACTCAGGCCAAGCTGGAAAAATTACGAGAACAATTCCTCGATATCTTCTTCGAAAGGATTATGTTCGTTCCAACCTTGGAACCAGTCCCTAGGAATTGGGATACTGAAGTCATCGGACACGTTCGCCATGTAGCCAAGCAGTATGAGGCGATGAAGAAACATGCTGTCAATCTTTCAGACGTCATCCGAACGCTTGAGATGGAAGCGCATAGTTCCAAAGTGAAGATAGATAACAATGACAGGGTCAGGGTAAAAATGGAGAAGGACTTAGAAGATGTACAATCTTTTCTTGCCTTGGCTCAACGAGATGCTAAAAATTACAAAACAGAGCTAGAGGAGGCCAGGCAACGTTTTCATAATGAGCTCGATTCTTACAGCAAAGAGCGAGCGTTATTGAAGAAAGAGGTGGAAGATCTCAGGATGTCCAACACCAAACAAAAAACTGCACAGGATCATTTCGAGGCTGAAAAAGCTGCTTGGGAGAAAGAAAAGGCAAGCTTGAAAGATAGCTTAGCTCTGGCCGAAAAAGAGAGGGCGATTCTGAGTGATCAACTCGCGTGTGCAGAGAAGCGCGCTATTCTTGCTGAAAATAATGTGGAAATTTCCATTGAAATGGCTACTGTTTCTAATGAAATGCTCCTCGAGAGAGAGAAGGATATCGAAGGATTTGAAGAAATGCTGTTCGACTTCCTTGGCCAGGTCATCAAGACCAGTAACATCTTCTGGATCCCAGACTACCATGTCACTCTTGCCAACATATGGGATGCAATCGTCCAGAGCGAGAAACAGCGATTAGGAGTTGATGAGATTGATGAGAATGAGTTGATGCGGACCATTCTTAGGGATAATGAACATGAGGCTTTAGAGAAAGGCAGACGCTTACTCCAAGAAGAAATTGATAAAGAGAAATCTCAGGCGAAGGGCAAAGATAAAATGGAAGAAGGCCTGAGCTCAGCTGCAGAGCCCAAGGCCTCCGAAATTGAGGAATACAATCCAGACTATCCATTGATTCCTCAGGGTCCAACTCCTCCAGCTGTCGGGGGTTCTGCTGCTAGCTTGGATGGGGGATCGGCGGAAGGTATCTCTATATTTTCTCTGCAACTTGCCAAAGCAATTGTCACTTGTCGTCGTCTTGTCAGACAATCAATTGAGAAAACCGCGTTTTCTCCCAAAATAACATTTGTTTCTCATGATACAGGTGGCATGCCAGTTGATAAGGATGCTGAGAAGAAGGCAGAGGCAGATAAGATTGTCATCCTGCCAAGTGTTGGTGTTGATGTCCCCCCAGATGATGAACCCATCGAGGCTTTGAGAGACATGGACGGGCCCCACGACGGCGATGAAGAGGAAGTCGCCATTACCAAAGAAAGCAGAGGCGATGATGAGAAAACCTTGGCTGAACAACATGCTGAAGAGGAGGAGCAGTTGCTCCTTATGAAAGGGGGACAGGATCCAGTATATGTGCCCCCTATTTCCGAGATCGATCCCAAAACTAGGTTGGTCGTAAGATTTTTCTCCCGATCAATAACTTCACAACTAGCCTCTCAATCCTCTAGTTCTTCGCCGGAGCCTCTTGTTGATAAGAGGAAGAGGAAAAAAGGTGATCGTTCGGATGTTGATAAGGAGGAGTCGGGGAAGCATAAAAAGAGCAAGAAGCCTACATAGCCCCTTCCCCCCAGCATAAGTAGGATGCATATATCGGTTCATATTTTGTCCTTAGGATTTTTAGGCTTTCCACTGGCCATGAAATATAATTGTGAGAATGACCCTCACTTTTGTTTAGGTTCCTCTTTATCTTGTAGGTTTGCAGTTTATGAATGAAAGTTTATTTCTTTTGCGTCGTCGTATACCTGCAGTCAATAAACTCTTCATATTTAGTCACAAGTCATTTGGCTACAAGCAAGCTAAAATTATGCTACAAATTATTCAAGTTGCAGAAAACAGTTTAAAAATTTCTGTACTACATCAAGGTACACGTATATACATATGTATACTGCATCAAGGTACACGTATATACACGTTGCCCCCTATTTCTGAATACGGGGGACTTGGATTTCTTTTAGTGGGGTAATAGTCCTTGTGGCGCCAAATCTCTGGTACCTTTATCTCTCACCTTCTATATCCTCTCTACTCGTTAGCCGGTCTCCCGATCCGTTAGCGTTAGTTCGAACTCGTATCATGATCTGCTCGCCGATCCTTCAGAGGGGCAGAAATTTTGGGGGCGCTGAGTCTCCAGCACCCCTCTCAGCGCTTAATCACAGGCGCTTTTATACTCTCCTGGCGGTCGCGCGGGTTAGAGTTCGAACTCAGCTGTTCAGTCGCTCCCCGATCCTTCAGCAGGGTAAGAGTTCTTTCTCAGCGCTCACTCATGGACGCTTTTATACTCTCCTAGCGATCGCCCAGGTTAGAGTTCGAACCCAGCTGTTCAGTCGCTCCCCGATCCTTCAGCGGGGTAAGAGTTCTTTCTTAGCGCTCAATCATGGACGCTTTTATACTCTCCTGGCGGTCGCCCAGGTTAGAGTTCTGTCAATGATGTGATTCACTCTATTGTACCTTCAAAGTTCTACCTACGGATTGCTCTCCATTCTGATGGAAGGCACCTGGAGTCACATGTTCCAGTGATTGCCGCATAGTTTACAGCAAATTTCATAAAGATAGAAAAGCGGATAAATAGTAGTGCAATAAAGGTAAATGACACACGATATTTTTATAGTGGTTCGGTAAAATCGTGACCTACGTCCACTTTATAATCTTTTGCTCAAAAAAATTGGACTATTCTAGGCAAGTCGTGCCTTTTACATGGTCCTATGAAACAAAAGAATAAATCCGACATCTTTATGTTAGATAAGGCCGCAAATGTTGGGCATTCCACAGTCTGGGGATTTCTTCTCCATCCACTATAGCTAGCTTGAAGGTTCCATTATCAAGCCTTCGTAGAATGGAGTACGGTCCTTCCCACTTCGCACCCATATGAGTCGGGGGCGGAAAGACACGCTTCAGAACCAAGTCTCTGGGTTCAAAGGTTCGGGCTCTTACCTTTTTGTTGTAGTATCGAGCGACCTGTTGCTTGTGTCTCAAGGCACGCAAGTCTGCTTCATCCCTCTTCTCTTCTATTGAATCTAGGGATTCAAGGAGCAACTCGTTATTAGTCATTGGGTCGTAATAAGTAACTCGGTGAGATGGTACTTTTAGCTTAACCGGGATGACTGCCTCTGCTCCAAAAGTAAGGGAGAAGGTGGTATGGCCTGTTGCCGATTTATATGTCATCCTGTAGGCCCATAATGCTAAGGGTAACTCATCGACCCACATAGCTTTGGCCCGCTTCAATCTTCTCTTTAGAATGGACTTGATCACTTTATTCGCCGCTTCAACCTGTCCGTTCGACTGCGGATATGCCACAGATGTGTACCGTTTCTCGATGTGGTATTTCTGGCAGAAGTTCCTGAATTGGCTGCTCTCAAATTGGGTTCCATTGTCAGTTACGACGATCTTCGGAATCCCGAACCGGCAAAGAATGTTCCTAACAACGAAATTGATCACTCGCTTGGTTGTAATTGCATTCAACGGTTTGGCCTCAACCGATTCGGTGAAGTAGTCTACAGCTACAATGGCGAACTTTGCTCCGCCTTTTGCTATAGGGAGGGTTCCAATGATATCAATTCCCTACATAGCGAAAGGCCACAGACTTGTCATTGTTTTTAATTGACCAGGAGGTGCCCTGGGAATCCTTGAAAATCTTTGGCAAGCATCACAACGTTGCGCGTACTTTGTCGCGTCTTTGTTTATAGTAGGCCAGAAATAACCATACCGCAACACCTTTTTTGCCAGAGTTTGTCCTCCAGTGTGATCGCCACATTCACCTTCGTGCACTTCCTGCAGTAAACGTTTGATGTCGTCATGGGCTATACACCGAAGGAGAGGCATCGAAAATCCCTGTCTATACAGGACTCCGCCTTGTAGAACATATCGGGAAGCTTTACGAATTACTTTACGCCTCTCGCTATTCTTGGTCGGAAGCATTCCATTCATGAGGAAATTCTTTAGAGGGGTCATTCATGACTCCCTTTCCAGCTCAGTTTCTAGTACCGGATCAATTTCCATCTGATCTATACTAGGGAACCGAAGTACTTCAACTGGGGCTAGCCCAATCTCTTCAGGATCATCGGAACTAGCCATCTTGGATAACTTATCTGCCTGTTGGTTCTCTGACTGTGGAATATGAGAGATACTATAGTGATCAAAACCTATCAGCAACTCCTTTACTTTCTCCAAATACTAAATCAATCTTTGGTTCTTAGCTTGGAACTTTCTAGTGACCTGATTTACAACCAACTTGGAATCACAAAATATATCCATCTATGTGATCTCTAACTCCTTTGCGATCTTTAGCCCAGCTACCAGGGCTTCATATTCGGTGTCATTGTTGGTGGAATGAAATTCCAATCGGATAGCATAGGATATCAGTCGCTTTTCGGGAGTTTCAAGCACCACTCCGGCACCGGATCGTTTATCATTCCTAGCACCATCAATATACAATTTCCGTGCACTAGGATCGAGAAGTAACTTTGGCGGGTCAGACTCTTCATTTACCATGTCGTCCTCCGAGACAGTAAATTCTGCTATGAAATCTGCCAGCACTTTCCCCCGTATCGATCGTCGGGGCTGAAAATTCAGATCAAATTGATTCAGTTCAATGTTCCACTTGAGAAGCCTTCCAGAAGCTTCTGGTCTCTGTAGAACTTGCTTAAGCGGATGATCAGTGTACACGGTGATGGGATGAGCTTGGAAATAATGTCGAAGCTTTCTAGATGCAATTAACAAACTGTATGCCAGCATTTCTATCCTTGGATAATTCCGCTCAGCTGCCGTCAATTTCTTGCTCACGTAGTACACTGGCCTTTGAACATTGTCTTCCTCTCTCACTAATGCTGAGCTGATCGCGTGGGACGACACTGCTAAGTACACGAATAAATCTTCATGATCCACCGGCTTAGACAGTATCAGAGGTCTCTCCAGATGATTCAGCAGGCTCTGAAATGCTTCAATGCAATCAGGAGTCCACTTAAAATTGTGTTTTCCTCGCTTTATCAATTCAAAGAATGGAATGCATTTGTCTGTCGCTCTAGAGATGAATCTGCTTAATGCTGCTACTTTCCCCGCAAGGCTTTGCACATCTTTGATTTGTTTGGGCTCTTGAATAGTCCTAATTGCCGTGAACTGATCTGGATTGATCTCAATCCCTCGCGAACTGACGATAAATCCGAAGAATTTCCCGGAGGCAACCGCAAATGAGCATTTTGTTGGGTTGAGTTTCATCCTATACTTTCGAAGAATACCAAACGTCTCTGCCATGTCTGCATGTGATCGGATGATTGTCTGGATTTAACCAGCATGTCGTCGACGTATACCTCCATCGTTTTTCCTATCTGGTTATATAACATTCTGTTCACTAATCGTTGATACGTAGCGCCTGCGTTCTTCAACCCAAAATCCATCACTACGAAGCAGTATAACCCCAGATCTGTAATGAAGCTAGTATGCTCTTGATCCGGAACATGCATGGGGATTTGGTTATATCCTGAATATGCATCCATGAAAGAAAGAAGTTCATGACCCGCCGTCGAATCCAGCAACTGATTAATTCTGGGTAACGGAAAGCTATCTTTCGGGCATGCTTTATTCAAATCCGAAAAATCAATACACTTACGCCACTTCCCATTGGCCTTCTTTACCAAAACTGGATTTGAAATCCAATCTGGGTAGGTTGAGTCTCTGATGAATCCGTTACTTCTTAACTTTTCAACTTCTTCTTTCAAGGCTGTGGAACTCTCTAGGCCCAGCATTCTCCTTTTTTGTTTTACGGGGGGTGCTTTGGGTTAATGCTCAATGAATGGCTCATGATTGATGGAGATATCCCACACATGTCCGCGTGGGTCCAAGCAAATACATCCAAGTTATCTTTCAGGAAACTAGTTAGTTCTTTAGCTCGAACTGGATCCAAACAGGATCCAATCTTCAGGACCTTCTCTGGGTCGCTATCATCGATTGGTACATCCACAGTCGTTTTGTTGGGAGTCGCCATTTTGGCCCCAGTCTCTTCGTCCTCTCTGGGATCTATATCCTCGGGCAGTTCTCGGGGCGACTCACCTATATCATTTTATTTAATTGCTATGAGGTCTCCTCCCTTGTGGGGGAAGATGCGTCTTTAGTCTCAATATCTTTTCCTTTACGGAGTAGCTTAAGCTCTGCAATGTAACATTCACGTGTAGCAACCTGATCTCCTCTGACTATGCCAACACCAACTTCCGTAGGAAACATCAATAACAAGCACCAGGGGGCTATACAAGCTCTAAACTTTGCTAGGACCGGTCGGCCTAAGAAGGCATTATAAGGAAATTCAATATCCAAAACTACGAAGGGAAGAATTCTCACTTTCTGGTGTTCTCCTTCCCCAAGTGTTACCGGCAGCTCTACATATCCCATTGGAGCAGTTAAAGCCCCGTTAAATCCACAGATCCATCCTTCACATGACTTTAAATCTTTCAATTCAAGGTTCATTAGATCAAACGTCTTTTTGAATAGAATGTTGACTGAACTCCCGTTATCCACTAAAACATTATGGACAGTGGCTGTGCCAATAGGAACTGTGATTACAAATGGATCTTCGGTCGGAGCGTGGACTCCAATACTCTCTCGGTTGCAGAAAATGACGTCGTCTGACATCATCTTTTGTTGTTTTACCGGGACATTTACCTCGGGGTTGCTACAATCTCCTTCTTCAAGATGACGCTTTGTTGCGTTTACGTACTGGTCCATCGCCCTGAAACTATGCCTGGCTAGGTGAAGCCCTCCGATTATGGTATTGATAACAAGATCCTTTCCTTTTTGCTGGACAGTTGGCCTGGAAGTAGGTTGATTCTGATTTTGGTTCGGGGTCTGAATAGCTTGCCCCCTGTCTCTAGGAGTCACCCGGTACTCATCCAATTTCCCTTCTCGGAGCAACCTCTCAACTACGTCTTTCAGATGACGACATTCATTTGTAGAGTGGCCATGAGTCTGATGGAAGAAACAAAACTTCCCCGTCTCACGTTCTTTCTCCGTCGAATCTCTTGGAGGAGGCCTTTTATGTTGGAGAACACTGTACGAGTCGACGAATATATTCTCCAAAGTATCATTTATTGGCGTATAACTTTCGAAAGACCTGGGATGGGTCCTTCTCTGGGAATCGTTCCCCTGATTTCTCTTTCGATTATTGCCATTACTGTTGTTACCATTGTTTCCTGACAGGCGGCCGCCGACCTGGCTTCGGTTCCCAACGTTGACTTCAACCTTTCCCGAGCTGTCTTCGGTTTGCTTGATGGCGACATTACTTTGGATTTCCTCTTTATTTGCCATTTTCATCTTCCGGTTAGTATATACCTCCTCCTGACGTAAGCGTACGTTTGCTTTCTCGCAAAACAATTCTCTAGTATGAGGTGGTTTGCTAGCTAGCTATCTCCCAAATTCAATATCATTATCTACCCCATCAATTAGGGCTGCCACAATAGTCGGTTCATAGGGATCCTTGACTTTGGTGGCAGCTAGGTTGAAACGATCCAGATACACCCTCAAGCTCTCACCTTGTCGTCGTTTGACAAGGAACAGGTCAATCACACTTTTCGACCTTTGTGCATAAATGCGGAACTGTTCTACAAACTTTTCACTCAATTCCCTGAAACTGGAAATTGATCTTGCTGTAAGCGAGTAAACCATAATAACGATACATCCTCCAGGAATATAGGGAATGCTTTGCACTTTACAGCGTCGGAAGCTGCGGCAGCGGTCATTGACCAAGAATATCTCATTAGATGTTGGATTAGATCAGATCTACCCGCGTAATGGTTCATCTGAGGCATATTGAAGCGCCTCGGGAATGTTGCATCTAGAACGTCATCGGTAAAAGGGGTGTGACTGCGGTCAATCCCCCAATCCTCGTTCCTTTGTCTGCGGCTATCTGCCAGGATTTGTCTAAGCATTGGCCCAAGATTTGCAGCGGTTACTATAGGCTCAGGATCAGCACTTCCCGCTCTGCGGGGGTCTCCAACCTCTCTTCTGGGAATAACCATGAAATATGGAGCTCGGATAGGGCTTCGTTGCCCCCTGCTACCATGATCATTTGTACAGCGAAGGGGATGAGGTGGTCTATTCTTGACAGGACTATCAACAACTCGCGCTCTGGGAGTCGTTGCTAGATTATTCAAGTTGCGATTTGAGGGTCCTTCACCAAATGTCTCTTCCTCCCGTGATGGAAAGGTTCCAAATCGGAGCTGTTCTATGTTTTCAGCCCGCTCATACGGTCACCGCGGAGGTCTTGGCGATTCCTCCGATGAAGAAGAGTACTCGGGGGTGAGCGGATGGACTGGAGGTGGCGTTCTGTGCCTTACAAGATCATCCAGACGTCTCTCCATAGCAGTCAAATTGTGTCCCAGCATGGAGCTTTCCTGCTTTTGAGCAGCTATTTCGTCAAATAGCCTATCCCACATTTCAACGAAGCGAGAGAGATCTCCTTCAGTAACTAGAGCGGAGGGGTCATACCGATCATCAACATTTTCCCTTATGCGCAGATAGCTTAAGCCAGGTCGAACAGAGGGACCAAGACGGGAAGAGCGAGCCATAGGCTCCTTTCCATGTCGATTTGTAATCCGGTCATCACTTCGGATCGTGGTGGATCGGTGTCGGTGGCTCGCAGCGCCCTCCTGGGATCGGATCGTGGTAACATTAGGAGGGGGATTCGTGGTGTTATCGTGGGACCGGGTGACGACACCTTCAACTGTTCGGTTCGCGTCGCCCTCCACGGTTCGGTTCGCCATCTCCATTCCGCGATCCGATGGTCCTTCGTTGACCTGTTCATGCACGCTCCCTTCAATCGCTTCATTCGCGGCTTCATTCGTCTGTGAAGCTCGTACTTCCTTAGACTTCTTTCAAGCCATGATATCAGGTATCATTGAAATCTTAAAAAGTCTTAATAGTGAGGTTTCGGGACTGTTTTCTTCGTACTTGAATATCCAAACAACGGAGAAACTATCCAATATCCTGAGTTCAATTCTCAGTGAAAGCACCAAAATGTTAGATCAAAATTTGACCTAATACCCAAATCGTTATAATATGCAGAGAATTATATGTAGAGAATAGATAAAAATGAAGAAACACACAGGATTTATAGTGGTTCGGCGTTAATGAGCCTACGTCCACTTTATATATTATTGATTATCCTTTGAATGCTAGTACAATCAACGGTTTCCCTCAATCTCCCTCTTACAATTGTGATTTCTCTCAGTAATCTCGAAGTATAATTGATAAGAAATAGTGGTATGACAGCAATGGTGGAATCAACACTCAAAACCGCCAAAAGATCCTCCAAAATGCCAATCTCTGGGCTATTTATAGCTGATTCTGTTAGGCGAATCGCGGTCACACGTGGCGCAGATCCCGAGAATATCGGTTCGGATCGTGGCTTGATGAAGAGTCAATCAAATTAGCCGTTGTGGATAGGTGTCTCATGATCCGTCATACGCGGATCAAGGTAGACTTAGTCTGCAGCTTCGCCACGCCTTCGGGGATCGGATCGGTTCGTGATGGCAAAGGGGGGATCGGGTCGCGATCCGATGGTGCGATCTGAATGGGGGCGATCCGCACGGACTATCTGATCTTCTGTGAACTTGAGGAGCGAAATCTCATACCTTCTTCTTGTGTGTGAACCTTGGTGGCTTGGTCAAAAAGCTAGCCAACAGAAATGGAGTTTAAAATGGAGTTTGAAATAGAGTGTGAAATTTAAAATGTAGTTTGAAATTTAAAATGGAGTTTGGTATAATTTATTTTACTTATAAATGAAGTTTAAAATGGAGTTTGAAATGGAGTTTAAAATTTAAAATGGATTATGAAATTTAAAATGGAGTTTGGTATAATTTGTTTTACTAATAACTAGAGTTTGAAATGGAGTTCGAAATGGAGTTCGAAATGGTGTTTGAAATGGATTTCGAAATGTAGTTTGAAATGGACTTCAAAATGGAGTTCGAAATGGAGTTCGAAATGGAGTTTGAAATGGAGTTCGAAATGGAGTTCGAAATGTTGTTCGAAATGGAGTTTGAAATGGAGTTCCAAATGGAGTTTTAAATTTAAAATGGAGTTTGATATTAAAAATGTAGTTTGAAATTTAAAATGGAGTTCGAAATGGTGTTTGAAATGGAATTCGAAATGGAGTTCGAAATGGAGTTCGAAATGGAGTTTGAAATGGAGTTTTAAATGGAGTTCGAAATGGAGTTCGAAATGGAGTTTGAAATGGAGCTTGAAATGGAGTTTTAAATATTTAAATTTCAAACACCATTTCAAACTCCATTTATAAGTAAAATAAATTATACCAAACTCCATTTTAAATTTCAAATTCCATTTTAAATTTCAAACACCATTTCAAACTCCATTTTAAACTCCATTTTAAATTTCAATCTCCATTTCAAACTCCATTTTAAACTCCATTTCAAACTCTATTTCAAACTCCATTTCAAACTCCATTTCGAACTTCATTTCTAACTCCATTTAGAACTCCATTTCAAATTCCATTTCGAACCCCATTTTAAATTTCACACTCCATTTCAAACATACATAAACAAAATGCAGCTTACAGCAAACTCCATTTTAAATTTTCAAACTCCATTTATAAGTAAAATAAATTATACCAAACTCCATTTTAAATTTCAAACTCCATTTTAAATTTCAAACTCCGTTTCAAACTCCATTTTAAACTCCATTTTAAATTTCAAATTCCATTTCAAACTCCATTTTAAATTTCAAACTCCATTTCAAACCTACATAAACAAATTGCAACTTACACCAAACTCCATTTTAAATATCAAACTCCATTTCAAAGTGAAGATTTCCATTTCACATTGGACGTCTTGGACTGTTTTCTGAAGTGAAGATTTCCATTTTACATGATTAGCCAGTAGGTCATACACATGCATGAACCGATAGAAATGTGGCCTTGTTTACTACCTAGTTTATATATTTGTTTGAATAACTTTTTGGCGGCAAGTCTCTGCATCAATAATATGAAGCTTTTTCTACAACGCTAAGATGTAAACTACAAGAAAAAAGTAAACAATTATTACCATATGAGTTTCACTTCCAAATCCGCTTGGGCTACTCTGCTTCATCTTGAACATCTGCGAATGAAAACATTGAGTTTGACGATTAATTTTACAATAAAGTCCTTTGATGGAAGCTACACTTCTATTCTGATCCATGTTCTTCCTGTTGCATGCATTAGTGGTTCTACCCCAAAATGTTTCACCACTTTGATCGGTACCACGGACATGATCTAGCGAAAGTGAGCAGTATATGTAGCTAAGATCACAGTCTTTATTAGCACTCCAACTCGAAGTAGTTAGCATTCCACCAAACTGTTGGCTTAGATCTTGTAAATCGAAAGTTTCAAAGTCAATTCTTGCGGCATCGACATCAAAATCAGTAACCATTTTTTTTTTGTAAATTTAGATGTGGTAGAAGAAGAGTTGATGTGGAGGAAAGTAGATGAGGGGTGGTGTATTTGTAATGTTTGAAAAATATAAACATTAGACATTACCGTTGCAAAATCAAGTCGTTTGCCTCCTCACGTCGTTTCAACAGACGTGCGCAAAATAAAGCTGTTGAACATTACACGCTTTCTAAACAAGCACGTAAGTCTACGAGCTTGTTAAACAAGCGCGTGGACAGTTTGAAGATTCTAGAACTATTAACCCAGACTTCCGAACAGTTGACAAAATCTACACCCTATTGGACGCGATTTTGGGTGTGGATTTCACATTTTCAGATATTCGGGTATTTGTTGGAGTTTCTCTAAGGAAGAGTGAGGGATAGAAAATTATTTTATCATATGGATATGCAATTAAGTAGAATGGAACACATAGCACAAAGGGATATGATGTTGGAAGTTTTTTTTTTCAACACCTAAAGTTTCCATTCTCTCTCACAATGAGGCTCCTAGGCTAGATTAATTGTAGAAGGAAGGAGTGAAAATAGAGTAAATCATTATTGTAGGAGAATTCACACTCGAATAGCATGATATACTCGTTGAAACAATCTATGCAAACTATGTTAATGTTGGCCCTATATTATAAAATTCTAAATTTAAACCAGCATAATGGCTATAGATCCCCAAATTGTGAATTAATAGCTTTCTTTACATAGTGAAACAAATTATGAAAATGAAGAAGAAAATAGTCTTAAAAAAAATCAACCCTTTTTTGAGGGGGTGCATCTATATTTAGAGAGAATTGGAGAAGTTGTAATTTTGACTTATGACCTTCCATTAAAATTCAACAATCATGAGTAACTCATGTGGCACATGACTGAATTAACATTTGATACGGTTATTTGGTAGTGATTCTCAATTCAAGATTGTATGCGCTAGCATTTTCTAAACCTCTCGTGTTATATACACCCAGGAGCCTTGCAGAGCATGGATAAGACGTTTTCTAGCAATTCTAATGTTCCACCTTTTTAGAGTAGCATCTAATTTCTTTCTCTGTCTGATTCGTCATTTGGACACTAAGCTTTTCTTGTGGCTTTAGAAAATAGGCATTTTTAAGACAACTTAATTTATTTACTTAGCTAAATTAAGTGCATATCATCATGTTACTTTCCTTACTTATTTTGTATCTTTCAATGTTAAGAATTTAAGTGTTGGAATAAATTTTCTGTACTATTTTTAAAATATAAAATCAATCAATTAAATAAATAAACACAATTCCCTTTTGTATTTGAGATTAAATATACTTTCGAATTCATTGCATCTTTGAAATTTGGCTTTAATAGCTCTATAATTTTTTAATTTTAATTGTTTTGGCCCTTTAAGTGTTCTTTTAGATAATTTTTGAATCAAATAAAAAATGTGTAACACTCTCAAAAATATACGCTAAATAGGGAAAGAATACGTTAGAATTAAAAATTAATAACATGCCAAAGTACGAAAATTTTATATTTTCAAACGTAGACCATGAATTTCATACTATTGCATTCGCGGTGAGGTTCTGATCTATTTTCATTTAAAGTATGCTGAAAACAGGGCTCGTATTTAAAAATTATGAGCACTTGAAGTTTCAGATTAAAAATAAGTACAGTTTGAAATGTAAATTTAAAATGGAATAGATGGAAAAGAATCTCAGATTTGAAATTCAAGCTTAAAAATATCATCTATAGAGATCAGCATGGGATAAACATTAAGAAATTAATGAGCATTAAATTAGCATTTATAACATAATTAAAAATCAAATGTGCAACTTTCAAAATAATGCTTAGGATTGAAGGGCGGTCAACCGCACGATCGACCCGTAGGTGAGAAAGAGCGACCACTTCGACCTAATTTACTAGGGATTTCTTAGGATAAAGCAACAATTTAGCTGGTAGATTTCATTTTAGAAACATGACGATCCACAATAGTTTGGGAAACTCTTAACGAGACCCTAGGCCCATCGCTCTCATTCACAATTATTATGGCAACGCTCTCCAATTTTACCTCTTTCTTCTCAAATTTTGTTAGGGTTATTGCTCGTTTTCTCTTCTTGCTCTTCCAGTTTTTTGTTTTGTTGTTTTATTTCTAATTTGACACTTGTATATGAATGCAATCCTCTTACATATGTAAATATATAAATTTTAAATAGAAGGACTATGGAAACATATAATTAGGCGATCAAATCTAAAGAGGATCCAGAGTAGTAATGGAATCTGCTTCAGATCTTCAAGGTTATGAGTGAAACCGTAAGTTTGTCCTTTGTTTATTACTTTTTAGTTGGATCATTGGATTTACATAAGGCTAATGAGTTTTGGGGGTATGCGCTATCAAAATAATCCCCTTCTCAAAAAAAGACTATAAGTTCAAAAGTGTAATTGTTGTGTTAATTATAATACAAATAAAATGGAATTCTTTGTTTTTTAAATATCATATAACCCTAATTTATTTCACTTTCTGACCTCTTTCTTCTTTCAAATCTTATGCTCTCATGAAAATATTGAATTTGAGGGAAGCAAATTTTATGTGATTCAAATCCTTTATTTTATAAAAGTTCAGTAAATTAAAAAGGAAGGTGCAATAGGACTAGGAAGAAAAACTATGTTAACCCTTTTGTGAGAAAGTTTATTTTCTTTAAAAAAGGTAATTGTAATCCAAAATTACATGTTTTACATTCGGGTGATGTGAATTATAGCCCTACTTTCAACTATAACGGTAAATTTATTGAAAAATGCTGTCTATTGGAATGTGATGTGGATCTTAATTGTAACGACCCGAGGAATTTCGATGCTCGAATTCTAACACTAATACATCCTCTGTATTCGTGTGCCTAAACTCAAGTACCGAAAACCCAAAAAGTTAATGAAAGAAGTAAGTGGGTGAGAAAGAAGAAAGAAAGGTTAGAATAAAAGAAGAATAAGAAGAACAAAAAGACATCGGAACCAAAAAAGATCGGAATGTCACAGCGGAATGAATAAAATATAATATACCAATACACTTTACACAAGATAAATGACGTATTTATACATGAATAAATAATCAGAGTACACAACTAAATCAGCCTATCCAATCATAACAATTTGTTTGTACAATGGCTGATAAATACAACACAAAGCGGAAATAAATTAATATAAGAAATACGAGATGCGTATCGACTCCAGCTTCTCTCCTATAGCTCCAAAAAGTTATAAATCAAACTTGGAAAATATACGCGGTCTGACCCGAGCACATTTTGAGGAAAAGCAAACACACCTATATAAGTCAGGAATATTTGTAGTGAGAAAAACTCATTTCACAACAACTTGCTAAAATTTAGAAACTCATTAAAAGAATGGAACTCTCATAAGACACGACCATACATAAACATGACACGTGTTTTCCCTTACGATAACCAAAACACTTTTATAATAAATCTAGTGATATTATAATAATGTCTATTAAATCATCTCAAAATAAAATAATAAACCTATGCTAAATTATTACTCATAACTAATTCCGCACCATTGTGGGCTCTACATACAAAAATTTGGCACATATTAGGATTTGATTCCATACAACGACTAAGCATTAGGGTTCCACACATCTCGGTACCTCTCTACATATGCATACCGAGAGTCAACCTATGACTCTTTGCCAACTCAGAACCGACCTACCACTGACTTTATAGTACCGAATATGTCACCATCATGGTTGTGATCAGCAACCATACCAAAGCGTAAAATAATCAAAGGATCAATCTTTCTAGTTTGGAGGTAAACACAACCATGCTGCGTCTCCCCTGATCTTAGTTATTACTTGATGATGTGGCTAAAGGCTACGTTTTTACCTTTCACAAATGGAATATTTCATCTTTGAATGTTCATCTCCTTCCTATGCAAAAGTACTAATAATATTCATCCATACAAGTCGTTTTGGAATAGAACGAACTGAAGGCATTAATTCTGCTGCATCCAGGCTCCAAATTCGGAGAAAGGAAGGACACCTTTTACAAGCCGGAAGAGTACGGTGCGAGGTTCAGGATCATCGACCTCAGCGAGGGCAGTATTGAATTGCTCGAAATAACCCTTGAGAGGACATGTATCCTGAACTGCCTAACCAACTCACTGAAATTGTTGATGGATCGAAGTGGAGGCGAGAGAACCAAAGTAGAGTTGTGCCTGACAAGAAGGCTGGGAAGTGCTTTCATTTGACCGCGTCGGTGTCCCGACCAGAGTCCATTTGTCATTCATAGCGATTCAGGAAAGCACCAGGGTCGGTCGGGCCATCTTAGAGTGCCATTTGTGGCATGTTGAAGCGTCGGGGCCACTCGGCTTTGTGCATGATCCTAGTGAAGGGGTTGCACCTCAAGTGGGTTTCCCACTAGTCGTTGCCATTCCCTCGCATATCTCTCATGATCCTATGGACCATGTCAAGGAGATTTGCAGGTTTGATATCTTCTTGCGGAATCCATTGGTTTTGGTGAACTTTAGGAGTTTTGTTCCATGGTCGCATTCTGTGATGCACATCGGGCTCGTCCTCTTCAATTTCATTAACATCGATGGCCTTGTTTTGGTAAGGCTGGTGAGGTTGAGCGAGCTGGTGTGCATTTCGATTCGGAGGGACTTAGGCCTGCTGAGTTGCCGAGAGTGTGGGCCCCAAGTTCTGAGCGGCGATAGTTGGGTTATGTCAAGGAGGGATTCGGTTACTCAGACCCAGTTCATTGTTGATAACTAACCATGAGCGATCACGGTACTGCATTTCACCGTTGTAAGTGACGGTTATTCTATCACCGTTTCCATTTTCGTTGTCGTTGTCGTTAGTATGAGCATTAGAGCGGATGACAACGTTATTGTTGAAGCTGAACCTCCTTCTTTTATGTGGAACCCTTGATTCTGATGAAGAGGTTTCTGATACATTGCTCTTAGATCAAGTGATGTTCTGAGCAAGCTGAAGTTGAGCGATGATGCAGTACTGGCTTGAAGTTGACGTATAAGGTCGACGTAGTTTTTCGATGCTTGTTGTAGTTCAAGAGTTGTATTTTTGTGCTTCTTATTAAGTGCACAGATCTGCGCTTGAGTCGCAGGGGATTCGGGGTCCGGAGGAGGAAGAAGTTTCGTTTCAGCCGGGTCTTCTACCGACGAGGTTGCTGCAAAGTATCGACGTTAACTGTGGTAGAGGAACCAAGAATCTGGTCTTTGTTCGCTTAACCATCGTAAGAGGACTTGGCGGTAGGTTGCAGAAGAAACCTAAAGCGCGTCGATGTTGAGATGGAAATGTGCGACAAAGATGCGAGTCTAGTTTCTTAGTGAAAGCACCGGAACATTGACGGCAAAAAATATTATAACATCCAAAGATTCTCAGTTATTTAGAGAATTATGTTTCGCTTGGGAAGGTAAGTGCAAAAGGCAGTAAATAACATAGTAGATTTATAGTGGTTCGGTCCCGTGATGGGCCTACATCCACTTTGAAGGAGTTCGTTGATATTTTATTGACAATAATTTGTTACATGCATTGAACTAAGTCATGACATTTATTTGCAAACGTTTCCAAGTATTTTAGAGTCTGTCATATATGAGTATTGGAAAAAAATAACATTTATGCTTCTTCTTCTTCAAAGCATGGCTGCCATTAATGAGTTCCCAGCGCTCTCAAGAGATGTCAAATCACCCTAATTCGAACCCCTTTGAAGTGTGTTCTTGGATGTATTTATAGTTGAGAGGTTAGGTGAGAGTATGTAGGATTTGGGGACCATTCGGTGCATTTTCGTATCCCTTGAAGCTTGTTCTCAAAATTTTGACCCCCTCCTAGTAAACGCACAAAAATCACGTAACCCTTTGGTGGGATATGAAATAACGCATCCTTTAAGGGATACGCTGATCGTCATGTGCGAGCGGGTTTGAAGATCCATGGTGGAGAGAGTCGAAGTTGTGGATGCAAGTAGAAGAGATACGAAAGGGACTAGAGGTGAGGGGTTCAGATTTGTGCGAAACCGAGGAAGCCAAGGCTTGTGGCATGCGAGGGTGTTGAACCTATGAGGTTCGAAACATTTGGGCTCAAGGCAGAGGAATACGAGAAGTGAGAGGGTTCGAGGGAGTTGTGGTTTTGAGTGTGAAACAAAGGTGTCCGACGTTTGGTGGAGAAGAGGGACACCTGGTTTATGGATCCGAGCCACAGGGGTTCGAAGTTTTCGTATGTGAGGGGTATGAAACTTGGGGTTCGAGATCACCTATATGTGGGATACGAAAATGTGATTAGTGTGAGGTTTTGAGGAGCTATGAGATTCCTGTTTGGACGACTTCCTTCAGGCTTGTATCCTTGGCTTCTTGGCGACACTTCGGGCATCGGTGTCACGCGATGTGTTTAGTCGAGCGTGCCTGGTGTACTTTTGGGAACTGGACCAAAAGATTGGTTAACAGTTAGTTAACCCTGTTTTGGTAAAGAAATCCAACGAAAAGTGGAGAACGTATATTGACAAAATTAACTAAAATATTCCTATCTGAAAGACGGTTACCTCTTACCGATAATCGATTAACTAGTGGATGGCATAATCTTGCATAAGTTATAATCTCGCATGGATTTCTATTTTGGATATAACTAAATATCTGTAATCAAACCAAAAAAAGAGTGTAACGACACGCTATTTCCTATCATTTAAGTCGATAATAAAACCAACTCAAATTGCTCAAAATAACATACTGTTATTGTTGTGGGGTTTAATAAAATCAATCGTGTTATCATAGATATACGGAATAATTCAATTTCTCACAGCAGAACAAAATAATAATATACGTCAGAGTTGCACTATTAGATACAAT